>CM056720.1:75701451-75835076 GCA_029844215.1 Przewalskia tangutica | reverse complement strand
TTTGTTAGAGATATATGGTTGAAGTATCACTATATATGGAACTATACTTAGTGGCGTGATGTCTTTTTGACTTAAGCTGAAGAATAAATGACTGTTTGTATTTACATGGGCCCATGTGTGTGAAACTTGTGTAGAATTGTGCGTCGGTTAGGCGTGTATAACACCTGGCTTGAAAGCAGTGGCCAAGCGCCGATAGAGAGAGAGATTCCACCGCTGACTGCTTGGGGAGAGATGTGCAGGAAATTTTCTATAGAAGATAGAAACTTGTGTTTTTGGGGTTAATGAAACGTTTTGACCTTTATAGGTCAGAAAGTACTAAAGTGGCGTATTCTGCTCGAGGAGTGGAAAGAGACACTTAGGTTGTAGTACTTGGAGCATTTAACTTATTGTCGATAAATCGTGTCGCGAGGTATGTGAACCTCTTCACACATCTCTTCCTAGCATGATATGTGTGAACTGCAATGTAGTGAGCGGTAGGCGTACATGTGTTAGCTGGCATGTTTGATTGTTTTAAAAGAGCATAAGTGTTATAACTTGGCTTTATGGGAAGTTGGATTTATATGACTTTATGTAGGTAAAAAAATGGTTTCTTGATGTAAGAAGTTAAGAGACTTGATCTTATAAGATAAGAGAGACTTAAACTTATTTGTTTTAATGTGAATGTTTGTGAAACCTCGTTCGTGAGTAATGAGTACTTAGTTTTATTTAATGGGATAATGTTTTCTTGATTTTGGAAATCGGAATGTGTATCGACAGGGCAGCCTGCGGCGTTAATAAGGAAAAATGTATTGAATAATGATGTATCGTATTAAAACCCGAGTAGAAACCTCCTACTGCATAGAAACTAAGATGAGACAAAATGATATTACATTTTCTAGATCATAATTTGTATTTGTAATAAGAATGTTGTAAACAAGAATAACTTACTACCGTGAGACTTATATTGCCGATTGTTCTAAAAAGGAATCAGTGATTAAGTTTATGAACTATGAAACCATTTGAAAATGGAAAGCTTGAGTAATTGGAAACTAGGCAAAGCTGGAACTTAGGAAAAGAATGTTGTTACTTGATTTTGAAAGAGAAAGGAATCATGGGTTTATCATTCACTAATACCTCGGGTAATTCGGGTGACTTTTATAAAGGTAATGGATCTCTTTTAAAAGAACTTAACGATATGTAGTACTTTGGGGTTAAAAACCGGACTTGGCATAAAATGAAAGTACTTTGAGTTGTGTGAAACTTTTGCTATGCTTGTGATGATAGCCTTTGTTAGCCTGTGTACTGTCGTTGTGTTTTACGTATTCTAGCGTCTCGATAGAGGAGTCGGTTGGTAGTTGAGAAAGCTTACTTGGATGTCTTGCGGTGCGGAGAAATTCCAGATGCGTTCTGATATGTATTATTTATTGTCGCTTTGGACATCTTGCCGACCACGATGCGTGGCGCTGCGGGTATGCTTCCATTTTAGTTGGGTCTTGTAGTTGTCGCTTTGGACATCACGACCACGTCGCGTGGCGCTGCGGGTATCTTCCGGAGTTTTAGTTAGGTCTTGTAGTTGTCGCTTTGGATATCTTGTGACGATCACGTAAGCGCCGCGGGTATGTTTCATTTACGATTATCGCCTTGTGATTTCCTTTTGGACATCTTTTGACGCGCGATCTCGTGGCCCGCGGGTATCGTCCGTTTGGAAGAGATTATCTTATTGTTTCCACTTTGGACATCGCCGGCCACGATCGTAAGCGCCGCGGGTATGCTTCAGTTTGGATTGCTGTCTTGTTGTTGAGTCCACGTGGACATGTCTGCCGTCTGAAATCACGAGAATTCTGTGGTGCAGGCATGTGGCCATGGGACATTGGTATTATTGTTGCATCATGGGCATTGATATACGCGTCTGATGTTGCATCGAGTATCTAGCCGTAAGCCATGTCACGAACGATTGATGTGGTGGGCGTGGGACCACGTAGTTATATTGGAGTGATAGCTGTTTATGTTATGAGCGTAGTTTATGGTTATCATACATGTCTCACTTGCTTTATATGAGCTAGTATGATTTCATTTTACGATATTGTATGCTGATTCACATACTTAGTACTGTTATGCGACCTCGCCCGAAGGCTGCGTTGCGTCACCGTGGTAGAAGTCTCACGTGTTCGTGAATCACCACTTTCATGGGATCACGGTTCGGTAGCAGTTTGAAGCTGCGTTTCTCGGAGAGCTTATCTTTTAGTAGGTGTTCCACACGAGTTGTAGAGTTCTTGTACATTGGGTATGGCGGGGCCACTGTCGTCATAGTCGTGTATATCTTAGAGTGCGTAATGCTACATTGTGGGCGGGGTTGTAAAAGGATTAAGCATTAGGGTTTTATGTAACTTATCTTGAAAACCTGTTTTAGTTGCTGTTTATTTATTATATCCACTTGTTAAATGACTCATGTTTTATGTTCCTGATTTTCTACTGCGATGTATGTATCACTAGGGTGCGGTAAGGCACCGATGCCGGAGCGGGCAGATGCGTTACGATTATCATCAATGTCTCTCTTTTCTTTATATAGACTAGTATGATTTCATTCTGATATTTTACGATTTCACATGCTTGGTACTGTTGTCACGACCTCGCCCGGGGCTGCGTTCATACGCGGTAAGTCATCGGTGCCGTGGATCCGCTCTTAGGATCACGATTCGAGCGTATTAGGAAACTCCGTTTCTTCGGAGGCTTATCTTTTGGTATGTGTTCCTGAGTTGTAGGATTCTTGTACATTGAGAGTTATGGCGGGGCCCCGTCACGTCATAGTCGGTGTAAATCTTAGAGAGTATGAAATCTGTGGCGAGGTTGTAAAGATTAAAGCCATTCGGAGTTTTATGTATATCTTGAAGCCATTTTGGTTGGCTGTTTATAATTATATCTCTTGTTTACGACTAGTGTTTTATTTTCCTTGGTTTTCTCGATGTTGTATCACTAGGGTGCCGGGGTAAGGCACGATATGAGAGGCAGGGCAGTCGTTACACATAGTCTAAGGTTCACACTTACCATGCCCCATCGTATCCTCCCAAACTAAGCATGTTTTCTAACTCACAATTAACACAACGCTATTCGTACATAGCAGCACGTAATAATGAGACCATCATAACAAGCATACCAAAACTCTAGAGGTTAAGGATATACGGAAGCTACCGCTCACTCTAATCATAGGCACGCGGCGCATAAGCGCAGAAGCGATGAACGACCAGCGATCCAGGGTGAGTCGTAACATCCGTCAGTACTGCCGGTCCTCGCGACGGTTCCTCGCAAATGGCCTGGCCGCAAAATAACAAGCTCCTGCGCGCGACACTTCAAATCGGTCTACTACATCGACCACACCGGTAGGGTGACCGATCGCCAACACTTACTTCCACGAAACTGAACCACTTGGAGCCGACGACACTCGAGAATATACTCAAGGTTGTGGAGGACCACTCGACCGTGGCGGAGTACAAAACTAGTATCTTCTTGGCGGTCCGCCTCGAAAGTCACCAAAGGACCTGTTGTTCAGCCTCTTCGCGATCTTGAGTGGTCATTGTGACCTCTCAGGCCTCACATCCCGGAGCAGCGCGTGCGGGCAATGTCCATGCGGTGAAGAGCTACTCACGAACATGCCTGCGGCGTGTAATCGTCGAGCCACTGTAACATATCGGTGCACTCGATCCTCATACTAGCTACCAACCGGGAGCGCCAATGAGTCGAACTCCGCATTGTACTCCCGAAGCACGCGCGGCTCTGTCTAACATCAAAAATACATCGTCGGCCGTGCCCGCATCTGCGGAGGCGAAGTGAGTGAGAAAGCCGAAAACTCATCCCATCTGCTGGAGTGCGTGCTCTCCCGAAAGCTCGTGAATCAAACCAATCGTGCGGTATCACGCGGCCGATCGAACCAAAGGTCGCGGATTCGGTCTGAAGCCTTGATCACGCGTGATCGGCGAATGCTGCCGGATGAACTCCTGCGGATCATCCTCGGGCCTCGACCCGTAAAACTACGGCGGGCTATAACTCGAAAGTCCGTAGCCTCAAACTATCTGCGCCGGGGTGAACAGCGGTGCATCAGGCCCAGGCTCTGCGTCCGCCCTATCACTTCATATCGGCCCGACCTGGCCAAAGAGGGCCATCTCGCGTAACCCATCTCCTGCTGTGTGGGGGAGGCTCGAGTATCTGCGGTCTCGGCGGCCATTCCGCGACTCTAACCTCTGCTTGGTGGCGGCGTCACAAAACCCGCCGTCAAGCACAACCTCGAGTATTATGCGGGCTGCGCCTCGTACTCCTCTCGTATCTCCTTAGCGGTTCCTGGCTGTCTTGCCGCCGGGGCTCTGGTTGCCGCTGCGGGCATAGCGGTAAAGCGAGACACGCGTCGGAGGGTCCGACTTACAACACGACTTTCAAGGCACGATCTCGGAATGAGAAGAATGGAAACCAATCCTAAATGTCCTGCTCACGATTATAGATGTGGTGCCGCAACACATCGATAATCGAAGACTCTACTGACGCGATGCAGCCACTTTCAGAGGATTAGCGCTTTGATACCACTTTTGTAACGACGAGTCGGGGCGATTCATCGTGCCTTTTCGGGCACCCTAGTGACACAACATCGAGGAGAAAACCAGCGGAAAATAAAACTTTAAACAAGAAACAAGATATATGATCATAAGCAGGCCAACCCAGGTTACGCTTCCGATAACATATATAAATACAACTCTTTCAAGCGAAACGGTTTAATCTTTTTACAAACCACGCTACAGCGATTTTCTGGACCTCAAGATTTACAACAACGATGGCGGGACGGGGCCCATACCACGAATGTACAGAACCTCTGACTCGAGAACAGCATGCAAAGATAAGCCTCGGAGAAGCGGAGCTTCCAAAACGCTGGCCGAGATCCTAAGGCGAGGATCCACGCCGATACCTACTGCGGCGTAGACGCGCCCGAAGGAGAGTCGACAACAGTACCAAGTATGTGGCGTAAAATCACGTAATGAAATCATACTAGTCTATATAAAGCGGAGACATGTATGATAACCAAACTACGATTCACAACATAAGCGATCATGTCGATCGGGGACTCACGCCTCAAGTCATCACTCAAATATAACTATGGGTCTCACGCCCACAACATCAATCATGTTCGCATCGCGGCGCATGCCGGTCTGCATCGGTGTAGGCATGTCCATGATGCAACAATAATACCAATGCCACGGCCACGTGCCGAATTCTACCTCGGTGACACGTCCACGTGACATCAACAATAATATCTTGGGTGATCAACCACGCCGTACGGCCACATGCCCGAATTCTACCTCGAGAGCATGTCCATGTAACCACAATAACAATATATCGGGTAATCAACCCGCCGCACGTCGCGTGCCCCGGAATCATGCCGGTGTAGACATGTCCATGTGACATCAACAACAAGACGATAATCAAAATGGAAACATACCCGTGGAATTCTCCATCACCGCAAGACGTCCAAGTAAGTTCTCGACAAGTCGACCGCCTATCGAGAGGCAGAATACGTAAATACCACACGACAACAAAGGCTATCATCACAAGCATAGGCAAGTTTCACAACAACAAGCATAGGCAAGTTTCACAACAACAAGCATAGGCAAGTTTCACACAACTCAAAGTACTTTCATTTTATGCCAAAGTCGGGTTTTAACCCCCAAGTACTACATCGTTAAGTTCTTTTAAAAGAGATCCATTACTTTATAAAAGTCACCCTATATCCGTAGTATTAGAATGACCAACCCACATTCCTTTTCAAAATCAAGTAACAACATTCTTTTCCTAAGTTCCATTTGCCTAGTTTCATTACTCAAACACTCATTTTCAAATGCTCAAGTCACTTATTTTAGAAAGGTTTCATAACTCATAGTCTTAATCTCTTTTAAAACAATTGAGTAACATATGCCATATATGTTAGTAGTTTATTCTTGTTATAACGATCTTATTACTGACCATGATCTAGAAAATGTAATATCATTTTGTCTCATCTAGCTTCTATGCAGATGAGGTTTCTAATGGTTTTAATACAACACATCATTATTCAATACATTTTCCTTTATTAACGCTGCGGTGGTGCACGATACACATTACGATTTCAAATCATGAAACATTATCCCTTTAAAACCAAGTACTCATTACTCACGAATGAGGTTTCACACAAACATCCACATTAAAACAAATAAGTTAAGTCTCTTATCTTATAAGATCAAGTCTCTTAACTTCTAACATCAAGAAACCATTTTCTTACCTCATAAAGTCATTATAACCAACTTCCCATAAAGCGTTATAACCCTTTATGTTTAAACCAAACAAATACACTTAGCACTGACGTCCACCGTACTACGTAGCTACACACACATATCATGCTAGGACAGATAGGAAGAGGTTCACATACCTCGCGAGTATCGACAATAAGCAAAATGCTCCAAGTACTACAACCTGCAGCCCTTTCCACTCCTCAAGTAGAATACGCTACTCTTAGTACTTTCACCTAGAAAGGTCACAAACGTCTATTAACTTCAAAACACAAGGTTCCATTTCTCTCGTAAAATTCGGAAGATTTCTCCCGCACACAGAAATCTCCTCTCTATCGAGGCCGCCACCAAGCCAACCGGGGGTTTACACGCCTAACCTGGACGTGTACAATTCTACTCGAATACTACACAAGTCTACTGCAATCTGATCTATGTAAATACAAAGGCGCTTCTTTTCTTTATTCTTCAGCTTAAGTCAAAAGACATTCGTAAAGATTAAGCTTAGTTCTATATATAGTATACTTCAACTATATATTCTAATAACATGTAATTTCCAATTACAAATAGAGGGACAAGATAATTACCTCGATAAGCCCATAATTATCCAAGTTAAATGTCGATCCTTAGCAACGTTTAGCTCCAACTCCGGGTGCTCCATCCCGCTCCAAACAACCCTTAGAAGTTCTAACCAACTTCTACTTAAATACTTCAATCAATCAATGAAGATTTTCTTAGGGTTTCGGTTTGAGACTAAAGGGACAAAAGGGTAGTATTTCCGGGCTCTACGTATAGAGGTATCTTTGGAATACTACAAGGTACAAGGCTAAGGTATTTTGGGCATTATAACAAAACTTGGAAGACAACTTTCTACCAAGGGGGTAGGCTCGGCCAGCACACCAGGCTGTGGGAGGGTGTTCTCGCCAAAGGCCACACGAAAAGGGGAGGAAGGCTCTCGGTTTAGAGCTCAAAAGGGGAGGAGAGGGTGTCAAGACTTGGAAGTTCTTGGAATTGATGAAGCCTTCACAATTAGGGTTGTATTTATAGCAAAACCAAAGGCCAACCAAGGGCCAAGATCCTTCCAAGTGTATAGCAAGTGTAAGGACAAGATTAAGCCAAGTGCACCCTAAACCCTACTCCACAAAACAAGGCACAAAACATGGCACCAAACAAGCCACAAAACAAGGCCAAAACAAGGAGCCAATAGGCCATAGAAACGTGACCCAATCGCCAACCCAACGCTTCACTGAGGGTGACAAGTGTCACCTCCGTTGGTCCAAAACATTTCGTCTCTCGGAAAAAATTCGCAAAAATACTAAATGACATAGCCGGAATTTTCCCAACGTAAGCTGTGGAAACGTTTCGTCGGAAAACGACTCTATTCGGCACTTGTGCCCAAATTTCGAACCAAAGCCTAACTTAAGGCTCAAATTCTCCACGTACGTCCTTACGTACATACTCTGGAAATACGGGGTACAACAATACATCAGCTAGCGAGCCTTGGGATCTGGTTGGTTGATTCCGGTGACAGTAGAGTTCGGGTTCGAGAGATTGTCAAGTCCTCCATCGTAAAAGAGGTAAAGAGGCACCAGTATGAGGATCCGGTTCTGGTACAGTATAGAGAAGCAGCTCTTCGAAAAGAGAAGACGATATTTGAGGTTGCACCTGATGGGGTGCTAAGGTATGAAGGTAGATTGTGTGTACCGATGTTGTAGGGCTTCGACAGCAGGTTATGGGAGAGGCACACAATGCTCGTTATTCTATTCATCCGGGGTCGACGAAGATGTACCATGACCTCAGATGTGTGTATTGGTGGGATGGACTGAAAAGGGAAGTAGCAGGGTTTGTTGCTCAGTGCCCGAATTGTCAGCAGGTTAAGGTCGAGCACCAGAAGCCTGGTGGGTTACTACAGGCGATAGAGATCCCGACTTGGAAGTGGGAGGTGATCAATATGGATTTCGTTACAGGCTTGCCTCGTACTCAGAGGAAGTGTGACTCCATTTGGGTTATAGTAGATAGGCTGACGAAATCAGCCCATGTTCTTCCGGTCAGGACTACTTACTCGGCTGAGGACTATGCTAGGCTATATATCAGGGAGATAGTGAGACTGCACGGGGTTCCCACATCGATTATATCGCATGCAGGAGCTCACATTGCCTAACTTCGAGGTCATTCCGAATGGATTGGGGACACAGGTGAGTCTCGATAAAGATTTCATCCTCGCATCGATGGAGCGAGCAGCGTCTTATCCGCATACACTTGAGGATATGTTGAGGGCATGCATTATTATTTCAGGGGTAGCTGGGAGGATCATTTGCCACTCGTGGAGTTTGCATATAACAACATCTACCATTCTAGTATTCAGATGGCCCCGTATGAGGCCTTATATGGAAGGAAGAGCAGGTCGCCAATTGGTTGGTTTGATGTCGGCGAGGCTAGGTTAGTCGGTCCAGACTTGGTTCAATAAGTTGTGGATAAGGTAAAGCTTATCCAGGAGAGATTATTAGCAGCCCAGATTCGACAGAAGTCTTATGCGGATAATCGACGTCGACACTTGGAATTTCAGCTGGAAGATTGGGTATTCTTGAAGGTATCACCCATGAAGGGTGTGATGAGGTTTGGTAAGAAAGAGAAGCTTAGCCCGAGGTACGTTGTGTCACGACCCGATCCCGGGCCCGTGACTGGTGCCTTACCCGGGCACCCAAGTAAACATACATCAGAGTAACCAGCGGAATATAAAACAAGACATGAAACAAAATGAAGTGAGAAACAGTTTATCTGAGAAAAGCGTCATTGTCATATATATATATATACAAGCATATCCTTTTACAAATCACGCCACAACAAGTACATGCACTTCTAAGATTTCTACAACAACTATGACGGGACAGGGCCCCGCCATACCCCTGAATGTACAAGAACTTACAAACTCGGGGAAAACATACCAAAAGATAAGCCTCCGGAGAAAACGGAGCTTCCCAATACGCTGAACTGTGATCCTAAGAGTGAGGATCAACCGATGTACCTCTACCGCGGCATGAACGCGGCCCCGAAGGAGGTCGATAACAGTACCAAGTATGTGAAATCGAAATATCAGAAACGAAATCATAACAATCTAAAATAAAACAGGAGACATGTATGATAACAAACTACAGTTCACAACATAAAAGCAGTCATGTCAAGTCAGGGACTCATGCCCTCAAGTCATCCCTCATGCCCGTGGAACTCCTTCCTCACCGCCAGCCTAGGTATAAATCGTGTGATACGATAACATGTCTCGCCCATCCTACGGGACTCGAGGTGGAATCGCGTAGTCACATTCCTGGCCCATCTCATGGACTCGGTCGGATCGTATGGAATACATTCGGTCCATCTCATGGACTCGGTATCAAATCGGTGGAATACATTCGGTCCATCCCATGGACTCAGATCAAACGCGTGGTGGTATACATTCTGGCCCATCCCATGGACTCGATATCAAAACGCGTGGTATACATTCTGGCCCATCCTATGGACTCGGTATCAAAACGGTGATACATTCCCGGTCCATCCCATGGACTCGGTATCAAAAACGTGTGGAATACATTCCCGGTCCATCCCATGGACTCGGTATCAAACGCGTGGTACACATTCGGCCCATCCCATGGACTCAGATCAAAACGTGTGGAATACATTCGGCCCATCCTATGGACTCAGATCAAAACGTGGTATACATTCATGGTCCATCCCATGGACTCGGTATCAAAACGTGGAATACATTCGGTCCATCCTACGGACTCGGTATCAAAACGTGGTGGTATACATTCCCGGTCCATCCCATGGACTCGGTATCAAATTGGCCATAACATTTAAACTCTCTTTTAAGACAGATTAAGATAATACCATACTTTTCTTTTAAATCACAAACACTTCCCTTTTTTAAAATCAAGTAACAACATTCTTTTCCAAAAGTTCAAGTTGCCTAATTAAAATATACTCAAGTCTTTTACTTCCGAAAGATTTCATAGTTCATAGTCTTAATCAAATAACGTAATCTCTTTTTAAAACAATTGAGTAGCATATACCTTATGTGTGAGTAGTTATTCTTGTTTATAACAATCTTATTAAAGCAGCCATGATCTAGAAAATGTAATACAATTTTGTCTTATCTTAGCTTCTATGCAGATGGAGGTTTCTACTGGTTTTAATAATACTTAATTAGTCAATACATTTTCCTTTATTAGCGTTGCAGTGGTTCGTTCGATACTTATTCTCATTTCCGAAATCAATACAAGGATTTCATAAACAATTAAGTGAACCGTTCATTTTATCTCTCTTAAGTCGTTATACCTAACTTCCCATAAAGCTAGTATAACTCTTAAGCTTTTAAAACCAAGTATTACTCTTCTTTCAAAAACGATTCTTAATTCTTTTGAAATACTTCAAGATTCTTATTATTTAAAACTCAAGTCAAAGACATCGAGGTAAAACCACGTCATTAACACACGACGCTCACCGTACTATATATATTCTTTTAAAATATCATTCTTAAGAGGATAGGAAGAATCACATACCTCCTGGCGAAATCCACCGCCAAGTCGAATATGTCGCCAGAGTATCAACCTATAATAGTCAAATACGCCTATCAACGTCTAGACTACTCAGAGAATATTCTAAGCAAAAGGTTCTTAATTCTACGGAAAATTGGGCAAGACTTCCCTACCACAACTACTACTCAAGTTCATCAGAATACAAATTCTATGTAATCTGATTCAAATCTCTTTTTTAGTATCCTTCAATGTAATTTCAGTTCAATTCTCTTCTTTAATATCCTTCTATATCTTATACTCACTTCTATACTACTACAGTATGTAATCTCCAATTACAATAGAAGGACAAGATATTTACCTCGGTAAGCCCAAAATTATCCAAGTTTAAATGTCGATCCTGAACAACGTTTAGCTCCTAATTTTCACGCTTCGATAGCTCCAAGAAACCCTTAGAAGTTTCTACACAACTTCTACTTAATACTTCAACCAACTATGAAGATTTCCCCTAGGGTTTCGTTTAGTGACTAATGGATATAAGGTAGTAATTCCAGGATTTTAGTATAGAGGTGACTTTGGAATACTACAAGGTATTTGGCTAAGGTATTTTGGAATAGTAACAATACTTGGAGAATATTTTTCTACCAAGTGGGGTGGACGAAACTACTAGGAAGGGGGGAGGGGTACTTCGACGGAAGCTAGGGAAAAGGGAGGAGGGAGTTGGGACGAGAACTACAACAAGGGAGACGGAGTTTTTGAGACTTGGAAATTGTGTTTGTGGATGAAGAAGTCTTGCACAAGAGGGGGGTATTTATAGAACCACCAAGGGCCAAGATTAAAACAAATGGAGGGTGTAGATTTGGATCCATGTGAAGAATGAAGTCTTCCAACCAAGTGTCCACCACAATGTTGGGACATATGTCCACCACAACATTGGGACATATGTCCCCCACAACAATGAGCCAAGTGGCCTCCCACTTGCTCAAGAAAACCGTCCAACATACCTACCCCCACTAACCCAAAAATATCTTGCAAGACTTGACCATTTGACTTGTCCACTAGGCCCCCATTTTCGTCCAACCCATGCCAACTAAGGGTGACACATGTCGCCCTCCTATTGGTCCAAAATATTTCGTCTCTCGGAAAAAAATCCGTAATCGGTTAAAATATTAAAAACGTAGAATTTCCTTCACAAGGTTCGGAATCTTTTCCGTCGAAAGTTCACCATTTCATCCTAAACCTAATTAGGGTTTGTACAAATGTACCTACGTCCTCACATACCTACTCTGGAAATACGGGGTATAACACGTTGGGCCTTACCAGATTGTTCGTAGGGTTGGCAAGGTTGTCTATGAGTTAGATCTACCATCTGATTTGTGAGCGGTACATCCGGTCTTCTACGTATCGATGTTACGTAAGTGTGTTGGTGATCCTTCCAGAGTCTTCCCAGTAGATGATATCCAAGTGACAGAGGAGTTATCTTACGAGGAGAGTCCTATAGCCATACTTGATCGCCAGGTCAAACGATTGCGGACTAAGAACGTGGCTTCCGTCAAGGTCTTATGGCGAAATAATAATAGAGAGCAGATGACTTGGGAAGCAGAAGAGGAAATGATGAAGAAATATCCTCACTTGTTCCCTACGCCTACAGGTAATTTGATTCCCTACTTGCCTATATTGATTGATGTATATGCATGTGTGATATATTGTGGCCATGTGTGGCATATTTGATTTTGTTGGGTATAGTTAAAGGGGACTATGCCAATATCTGTTTAGCTTGAACCTATTGTGAACATTCGGGACGAATGTTTCTAAGGGGGGAAGGATGTTACACCTCGTATATCCAAGACATTAATATGAGAACGTACTTAAGGAACTAAGGTTTGAATATTGGAAGGATAGTATGATTACATTTTTCTTATGAAAAATTTCGGAAAAATGTGAAGACGAAAATTTATTAACTCGGAGTTAGATTCCCTAATATGGATTTATGGACTTAGTGTGGATTAATTAAGTCTTGACATTGATAAAGTGGGGCCCACCGAAAATTTCACAATTTTAGGGGGGTTCGAAAGTTGGAAGACAATGGACAAGTGTGGAAGATATTTGTGAAGGGAAGACAAGTGGACAAGTGTGGGAGATATTAGTGAGATAAGTGGACAAGTGGGGTCCCCCTCCACTTGTGAGATATTCATCTATATAGAAAGGTTATAGCAAGACTTAGACATATTCACATAATATCTCACCTTCCAAGTTTTCTCTTCTCTCTTATCTTAGCCTTGTGTCTCGATTTTCTTCAAACAAAAAGTGAAGAACAAGAGTTGATTATTCTCCTAGATTAAGCACCCTAATCAAGTTTTAAACCAAGTTAACTCTCCAAGGTTTATCAACCACGGTTTGGCCGAAAGTTGGGTGGAAATCCTAAGCTTGTTTATGAAATTTTGAAAGTAAAACAAGAAGGAAAGATGGTTACAAGCTTGTAGTGGATACATATGTGTGATTGGAACTTGAAGAATATGAGCTAAGACAAAACTATGGACCGACTTTAAGTGGACTGTTTTGGGCATATTTAAGGTAAGGATTATTCTTCCTCTTGAAGTAATTGGATATTACATGTTGTAGTAATTAATAGATGAACTTGTGATTAAGAATAATGAATAAGAAATACATGTCACAGTTTTGGCATGCTAATAAAACCGACGCTTTTGGTGTTGTCGGATTCGTTGGTTATTGTCGTTGTTATCATCACCTATTGCATGTTAACATGAAGGAATTTTGTTGTTAACAAGTTGATATGACTTATATAAAAGTTTTGGAATGTAAATTGGATTATAAGAAGTTATGGAAATGGCTTTGGTTGTAGTAGTTGGCCGAGAATTACTATATAACTATTGGATATTGTTGTGCAGTTTTAGTGGACTGTTTTACGTAATTAAGGGGATGTTTTTACGTGAGAAATAGGTGTGTGAATCACTTTGGTTGATGTTTTGTTGTGCCATTAATTGTGGCTTGGTTGTTGTTGAAATTGGTCTTCTTGAAAGATGGAAAAGTACGTATAAACAGGGGAAGTGCTGCCCAAATTTTTGTAGGAAAAGAGAACCATTATGTCACGAATCGAACCCCGGGCCCGCGACTGGTGCCCTACCTGGGCACCCTTCTATTTATACATCACATTAAACCAGCGAAAATTATAGAAAACTCATTTCATCATTTTTTTTTAAAACAAAGCAGGCAAAGCCGACAAGGCCGCCATTATATATAAAACAATACAAAGGAACTCCAACTGTACAACTCACTCAAGTCCAGCCCACATATGAATACAGACCTCTAAGATTGACAGTAACTATGACGGGACAAGACCCCGCCGTACCTCTGAATATACCTAAGCCATAATGGAAGACATGTACCATAATGACTAGACTCCGGAATGGTGGAGTCATCTCAATAAAAGCTTGATGGAAATCCTAAGCATGCGGATAACCCAATTGAGTACCTAATACCTGCGGGCATGAGCGCAGTCCCCTAGAGAAGTGGGTTAGTACAACAATGTACTAAGTATGTAAACATAAAGTACAAAAAATAAGATTAAACTGGCCAAAAGATGACAAGGACAAGTATGAAAATCAAATATCAGATTCAACCGTGCCATATAAAAATAAGAGTCAACTGTACTTCCTTTTTAAAAGTGAGATTCAACTATACCTTTGAAACAAATATGAGAGCCATGTCAAATCAAGAATGCCTATCTGTACAATCCACATATATATCTATAATATAAGGTGACCACATGAGTATCTAAATTCACACCATGGACCTTGTCCATGAAATAATATAAGGTATTCCCCTTTCTAGGACACGGTAAAGTAATGTAAGGTATTCTGCCCGGCCCCTTGTGGGACGCGATAAAGTAAATAAGGTATTTTGCCCGGCCCCTTGTGGGACGCGGTAAAGTCATGTAATATACACTGCCCTGCCCATTAAGGTATATTGACTACTTTTCTAGATACAAGAAAGTTATGTAATATACACCGCCCGCCATTAAGGTATCTTGCCTACTTTCTAGACACTAGAAAGTCATATAATATATACTGCCATGCCCATTAAGGTATACTTCCCGGCCCTTTCTAGGACACGGTAAAGTCATGTAATAAATACTGCCCTGTCCATTAAGGTATACTGCCCGGCCCTTTCTAGGACATGGTAAAGTCATGTAACATACACTTCCCTGCCCATTAAGGTATACTGCCCGACCCTTTTTAGGACACGGTGAAGTCATGTAATATATACTGCCCTGCCCATTAAGGTATACTTCCCGACCCTTTCTAGGACACGGTCCAAATATAAAGGACTGTACATATATAGCTATCACAAGCAACTATGTGTAATTTAAACCATCTTTGACTCTCATTAGCACAAATAGAATGAACTATCATTTTTAGAAAAACTCAAGGCATTATCAAACCCCAATAGCACCATGTACGTCCGCCGTACATCCTTTCATTTATAAAACCCCCAAGACACTAGCACTTGTAGCATCAAGGTACTTTCACTTTTAAAATCATTAAAATGAACCCTTTACTATAAAATCAAAGGCACGTCTCATCTCTTCACTTTTAGAAAAACCAAGGTACTACCACCTCTTTCCTTTTAGAAAAACCAAGATACTACCACCTCTTTCCTTTTAGAAAAACCAAGGTACTACCACCTCTTTCCTTTTAGAAAACCCCAAGGTACAATTAATAAAATAGATAGAACAACTTCTCTTTAGAAACTCAAAGTACTATCAATAGAATATGTACACAACTTCCATTTTAGAAACCCAAAGTACAATCAATAGAATGTATCACTAAGGATTAGGTTCCAATAGAACTCTATAAAGATCAAGTCAAGTATCGTTTAAGGATTTGGATCCACTCACTTTCTAAAATCAAATCAAGTATCAATAAGGATTAAAATCCAGTCACTTTATAAAATCAAATCAAGTATCAATAAGGATTAAAATCCACTCACTTTATAAAATCAAATCAAGTATCAATAGGGATTAAAATCCACTCACTTTATAAAATCAAATCATGCCAAAAGAAGAAGTGATAGTTCACATACCTTGTTGACGAACTAACCAACTCTACAATCTAGAATACGTCTCAATGTACTTAAACCTATAAATACAATAACACTTCTATCAACTTCAAGTTTACTAGTGTAGGTTAATACCAAGTAAAGGTTCTCTTATTCTACAAAAATTTGGGCAGCACTTCCCTTGTTTATATATACTTTTACACCTTTCAAAGGCTCAATTTCATCAATAACCAATGCACCAATTAAGGGCGCAACCAAAGGGGATTACACGTCTACCTTACGTGTAAAATTCTGCCCCATAATCACATAAAACAGTCCACAAAATCAGTCCAATATCCAACAACAACAAGGGTAAAATGTGAAGCCTTTTAACACCTTTTTATACCCTTAATCTCTCAGGACTTTCATTAGCAATAACCACACTTAAACATGCATAACAAGGGCTGAATTTTCAGAATTCCAACACCCTAAAATAGTCCCTAAAACTGTATAATAACGTCCAACAGTTTCATAGAATATGTGGCCAACAACCCCAATACGATTACCCTTTCCATAATCTTTTTTAATCCAATTCAAGTTACAATACTTTTATACAAGTCATAACAACTTGTCAAAAACAATATTACTTCATTATAACATGCAATAGGTGACGTTAATAACAATAATTATAGCCAACGATACCAACATCCGAAAATCATCATTCTCGGCCAACCCTACCAAAATTGTCCAAACATTTTTTATCCTTCATTATTTTTAGCACAAGTTCATCTATACATTATAACAATATATAATATCCAATTACTTCAAGAGAAGGAAGAATTTTTACCTTAAAATTGCCCAAAAACCGTCCAAGGCAGTCCGCTCAACTTTGGCCCACAATTTTCGTTTTGCTCCACTTCTTCAAGTTCCAATCACACACATGTATTATCTACAAGCTTATAACCAACTTCCCTTCACGTTTACCTTCAAAAATTCGATGAACAAGCTAGGGTTTTTTTCAACCCCAATTTCGGCCAACATAGATTTTCGGAGAACTTGGACAGTTAGCTTGTCTTAGAACTTGATTAGTATTCTTAATCTCGTATAATAATCAACCTTTGTTCTTGGATTTTCCAAATTTATGGTTAAGAGGAGAGAGAAGAGAGCTTGGAAGATGAAAAATGTAACAAATGATCTAAGTCTTCATCTCTTTCTCTAAATAGATATTTCCTTTAGCATGACAAGTGGAGGAGTGACACGTGTCATCCTCCCATTGGTTGAAAATCCCACTTCATAAAATATCTAGATATTTGTCCAAAATATCTTAAAATCGAAGGGCCCGCAAAATTGTGAAATTCTCGGTGGGCCCCATATTATCAATTCCAAGACTTCACAATAATATACTAAGTACATAAATCCAAATTTGGGAATCTAACTCCGAGTTAATAATTTTCTCTTCACATTTTTTCGAGAATTTTTCCTTAAGAAAAATGAAATTTTTCTTCCTTTCCAAAATTCAAATCATATATGTTTAAGTACGTTCTCATATCATTTCCTTGGAAATATGAGGTGTAACACATTACTTGGTATTAACCTACACTAGAAAGCATGAAGTTAATAGAAGTGTTATTCTCATTATAGGTTGAAGTACTACTTGTGGCGTATTCTACTTAGCGTGTGGATTAGCCGAAGAGGTATGTGACTCTTCCTACCTTCTTTGAGCATGAACCTTATAAAATGAGTATACGGTGGACGTACGTGTTTTAAATGAATTCGGATTTCATTGTAAGTTTACTTGATTTGAAAAGTATAAGTTTACTTGATTTGAAAAGAATAAGTTACTTGATTTTAAAGGTGTGAGTGCCTTGGTTTTAAAAGTGTAAGTTACTTCAATTTAAGAGTGTAAGTAACTTGATTTTTTAAGTGTAAGTAACTTGATGTTAAAAGAGTAAGTGTCTTGATGCTACATGTGCTAGTGTCTTAGGGTTTATAAATGAATGGATGTACGACGGACGTACATGGTTCTATTGGATCTTAATTCTAAAAAGGATGGCATGGTATTGCCTTGGTATTTCTAAACAGAAAGGCATGGTATTGTATTGGTATTTCCGAAAAAGGAAGGCATGGTATTTGTTACACCCCGTAGTTCCAGGGTATGTATGTGTGGACGTACGTATGAGAATACGACATTAAGATTGGAAAGGAAGAAAGATTTGATTTTTCGGATTTTGTGAAGGAAAAAGGTTCGTAAATGGGAATTGGATTCCTAGATTTGGTATTCGGACTTCTGGGAATATAATAGAATTATGGAATTTTATTTCCAGATTTGGTCACGTGGGGCCCACGGGGAAAAAATTACGGTTTGGTGGGGCCCACATTATTTTCGAGATTTTGGCTATTATGGATGCTTTCGGGAGATGAAATATTTTGGACGAATATGAGGGCGACACGTGTCACCCCTTAGGTGGCTTGTGGCTGATTTTAGTGTGACATGTGGCCTTGGCCGAAATTGTTGGACATGTGGCAAGCCAAGTGTCCCAAGTCTTGTGTTGGACAAGTGGCTTGTGGGACCCACACACACTTGTCCCCAATCTCTACCACACACTTGTTTTAATCCTAGCCCTTGGTTGGCTTATAAATAGACCCTTGTTGCAAGACTTCTTCATCAACACTTAGAATTATTTCCAAGGCAAAAACTCCCTCCCTTATTGTAGCTCTCGGCCATGGGCTGATTTTTGGAGCTAAAGTTGTCCAAAAAACCTTAAACTTTTAGGTGTTCTTCCTTATGGTGTTAGGAAGATTGTGAACCAAGTATTAGAAAAGATTTCACACCCCTAGCCTTGAAAGCTTGCCTTGGCCGAAACTTGCCAAGTTTGAGCTTAAGGTGTTCTTCACTTTTTGGAGTTGGATCTTGAAGAGGAGTTGGTTAGGAGCTTCTAAGGGTTGCTTGGAGCGGATTGGAATGTAAGGATTTGGAGCTAAACTTGCTAAGGAGCGACTTTAAGTTCTTGGATATTTTTGGGCTTATCGAGATAATGATCTTTGTCCTTCTATTGTAATTGGAGATTACATGTTGTAGTAGTGTAAAATTGAGTATTTGATATGTGGAAGGAAGATTGAAAAGAAATGGACTGTATTGTATATTGTGGGGCAGAATTTTACACGTCCAGTTAGGCGTGTAATCCCCTTTGAGTTGTTGTATTATTGCGCCTTAAATGTGGCATGTTGGTTATTGATATCAGGCCTTAAAAAGGTGGAAGTACATAGTTACAGGGGAAGTGCTGCCGAATTTTTCGTAGAATAAGGAACATTATACTTAGAAATATTCTACGAAGGAACCTAGATGTTGATAGATGTGTTGTGGTTATTATAGGTGGATATTCTACGCGCGGCATACTCGACTTGGCTTGTGGATTAAGCCGAAGAGGTATGTGATTCTTCCTATTCTCTTAAGCATGATTATTTGTGAAATATATAGTGCGGTAGACGCATGTGTGTTAAAGGAGTTGGATTTCCTTTTTGTGTCCTTGACTTGATTCTAAAGTTAAGTGACTTGATATGAAATGTTAAGGACTTGAATTGTGTTAAAAAGTTGTGAAACCTCATTCGTGAGTAATGGGTACTTGGTCTTTAAAAGAATAAAGTTATCTTGATTTCGGAAAAGTGAGTAGTTGTCCTTGGTTGGTTTAAAATGTAAAGTGTTATAATAGCTTTATGGAAAGTTAGTTATAACGACTTTATGAAAACGAAAGAATGGTTTTATCATTGGATTTAAAACGGTAACTTGATATTTTTAAGAAGTTATGAGGCTTAAACTATTTTGAAAAGTATATTGTTACTTGACTTTAAAAAGGAGAAGTGTTTTTGTTTAAAAGGCATGGTATTGTCTTGAGTTGGTTTTAAAGGAAGGCATGGTTTTGTCTTGGTTTATTTAAAAGGAAGGTATGGACATTATTTTGGTTTACTTAAAATAATAGTTACTCTATTTTGATACTACGGGTATTAGTATCGGTGACTTTTGTGAAAGAAATTGATCTTTTTAAGGAGTTAAAATACGTAGTACTTTGGGGTTAAAACCCGAATTGTTGACATAAAATGAAAGTACCTTGAGTGTGAGTAACTTGCCTATGTTTGCTTGTGATAGCCTTGTTATGCAAGTGTTGTATCCTTATGTTACCACGTCTCTCGATGGAGGGTCGGTCAAGTTATTTGTGATCATTTTGGGCATACTGACTCGATGGATGGTCCACGGGTATGCGGCCATGATGAGGGTTCGTTTCCCTGTTGATAGTGTTATTTCATGGACTAGCTCTCCATGAGGTTTCTCGACGCAGTCGGTTCTCGTAGCTAGCCCCGCATTTGCCGTTCGTCTTGATGCAGCCGGTTCGTAGTTGGCTTCGTACTTGTCCGCCGATTCTTTATAGTGTCATTCCACGGACTAGTTCCCACGGGTTTCGTGACGCAGAGGTTCTGGTGGTTAGCCTACGACTTGCCCCGGTCGACACGTGATGTAGGTGGATCCGGTAGTGGCTTCAGATTTGCCTTGGCCACCTTCGCGACGCAGTGGAATGAGGTTGGCGACGCAGCGGATCTGTAGTTGGCTTCAGACTTGCCCGGCCGGATGTGCGACGCAGTCGGTTCTCGTAGCTATGCCTTCGCATTTGCCCCGTCGCTTTATAGCATAGTTGCATGCGTAGGTTCGTAGATGGCTTTGACTTGCCGGCCGATTGACGATGCAAGCTGGTTCTGGTAGCTATGCCTTTGTACTTGCCCCGTACGATTTTATGACACAGTGGGACCTGGTGTTCATGTGTACTCCTTGGTGTGGTTATATCATAGACTGTCGGCAGTGAGGAAGGAATTCCACGGGCATGATTGATATTGTGGGCGTGAGACCCATGGTTATATTTAAGTGATGACTTTGAAGGCGTGAGTCCCTGACTTGACATGACTGCTTATACATTGTGTATTGTAGTTTGGTTATCATACATGTCTCCTGTTTTATATAGACTACTATGATTTCATTACGCATTTTCGCCACATACTGCACATTGGCCAGATCGACTCCTTCGGGGCCGATTCATGCCGCAGTAGAGGTACATCGTTCTTGATCCTCGCTCATGTGGTCACAGCCCGCATTGTGGGAAGCTCCGTTTCTCCGGAGGCTTATCTTTTGGTATAGTCTCCTGTCATTGTAGGTACTTGTACATTCAGGGGTATGGCGGGGCCCTGTCCCGTCATAGTTGTTGTTACATTCTTAGAGGTATGTAGTACTGTTGTGGGCAGGGTTTGTAAAGGATAATTGTTCAAGGTTTATTTATATATGCAGTAAGGCGACTTTTTGGTCAGCCTGTTTTTAGTATCACTGTTTATTTTTCATGAGTTTTATTTTTCGCTGATTTTCTCTGATGTTTTATCACTAGGGTGGCACCAATCGCGAGCCCGAGGTCGGGTCGTGACAGTATTGCCTTAGTGTTTCTAAAAAGGAAGGCATGGTATTTTCTTGGTGTTTATAAAAAGGAAGGCATGGCATTGCCTTGGTTGTTTTTCTAAAATGAAAGTTCATTCTATTTGTTCTAATGAGAGTCAAAGATTATTTTAACTTGCATACGTTTTCTCATATAGACATTCGTGCAAGTGTTATATTTTCACATCACCGCGTCCCTCACTAGAGGGCCGACAACATTATGTATATATTTAATGGATTAGCTCCCATGACATGAGTTGGTACACATTCATTGCGTGTCTGAAGGACTCATGCGAGTTCAATTCCCAGGATATTATTTCATGGACTAGCTCTCTGTGATGCAGGCATCGTGTACAGATATCCATTGCGGATCTATAAGATCCATGCGGGTTCGAGTCCCATGCGGGTGAAATAGTCCCATGAGTAGGATTGCATAATGATTCTGAGGGCAGGTGTCTCTGATTTTGACATGGCTTTCATATTTTGAAATGGTATTGATTTCATAATTTGAAATGACACGATTGATCTCACTTTTAAAAGGCATATTTTAAAAGGTACAGATGACTCTCACTACTTTCATTTTTCATAAGGCACAGTTGTACTAGTAGTTTCATTATCATACTTGTCTCATGTTATCTTTTGGACTGTTATGATCTCATTTACAGTACTTATTGTTCACATACTTGGTACATCTTTCGTACTGACCCTCTGTCACGACCCGAACCCGGGCCCGTGACTGGTGCCTTACCCCGGGCACCCTAGTGATACATCATCAGAGAAAATCAGCGGAAATAAATAAAAAAAAAAACATGAACATGAATTAAGAGACATGATAAATAAACAGGCCAACCAAAACAGTTGCCTTCAGTATATATACATAACTACCCGAACAGTTATCCTTTTTACGCATCGCCACAACAGCATTTTACGTAACTCTAAGAAGTGATAACAACTATGACGGACAGGCCCCGCCATACCCCGAATGTACAAGAACCTACTGCACTGTGGTAACATACCAAAGATAAGCCTCGAAGGAACGGAGCTTCCCAACACGCCGAATGTGATCCTATAAGCGGATCGATAATGATGTACCTTTACTCGCAGATGAACGCAGCCTCAAGCGAGGTCAAGACAACAGTACCAAGTATGTGAAATCAGAAATATCAGAAATGAAATCATAATAGTCTATATAAAGCAGAGACATGTATGATAACCAAACTACGATCACAACATAAAAGCGCCATGTCAAGTCGTGGTCTCACGCCTCAAAGTCATCCTCATGCCCGTGGAACTCCTTCCTCACCGCCGCAGCCTAGGTACAAATCATGTGATACGATAATGTGTCTCGCCCATCTTATGGACACAATAAAGAAAAGTGAGTAATACATTCCTGCTCATCCCATGAACCCAGAGTCGAGTGGAATACATTCCGGATGAACCTAATCAAGTGAAATACATTCTGATGAACCTGGTCATCAAGTGAAATACATTCGGATGAACCTAATCAAGTGAAATACATTCGGATGAACCGTAATCAAGTGAAATACATTCTGATGAACCCAGAGTCGAGTGAAATACATTCGGATGAACCTGAGTCGAGTAGAACACAGTACTTGCACAACAAGGCTATCACACGTAACATGGTCAAGTTTCATAACAACAAGCATAAGCAAGTTACACACAACTCAAGGTACTTTCATTTTATGTCAAAGTCCGGATTTTAACCCTAAAGTACTACGTACGTAAATTCCTTTTAAGAGATTCATTCCTTTTCTAAAAGTCACCCGATAACCGTAGTATATAAAAATGTGTGACTTATATCTTTTAAGTAAACCAAAACAACTTTCATACTTTCCTTTTAAGACCAACTTAAGGCAATACCATGCCTCCTTTGGACCAAAATACTTCTCTTATAAAAGTCAAGTTACCGCATTAAAACAAATGATAAAACCCTTCTTTTGTTTTCATAAAGTCGTTATAACCAACTTCCCATAAAGCTGTTATAACACTTTATGTTTTAAACCATTTTAAGACAACACAATGCCTTTCTTTTCCTAAGAGTTCCAGCTTGCCTAATTTCAATTACGCAAGTCTCTTTTAGAAAAGTTTCATAGTCAATGTCTTAACCTCTTTTTAAAACAATAGAGTAACATATGCCATAAAGTAGTAGTTAATCTTGTTCATAATCAATCTTATTAAGCGACATGATCTAGAAAATGTAATATCATTTTGTCTCATCTTAGCTTCTATGCAGATGGAGGTTTCTACTGGTTTTAATAATACTTAGTTATTCAATACATTTTCCTTTATTAACGCTGCAGTGGTTTATTGATACACATTCTGATTTCCAAAATCAGTAAAACGTTATTCCTTTTAAAAACCAAGTACTCATTACTCACGAATGAGGTTTCACACAAAATCCATATTAATTCATTTAAGTTAAGTCTCTTATCTTATAAGATCCAATCTCTTAACTTTTGAAATTAATAACCCATTCATTTTACCACCCTTAAGACGTTTACCTAACTCCCCATAAAGCTAGTATAACACTTATGTTTTTAAAACAACCAAATACAGCTTAACACACGACGCCTACCGCACTACATAGCTCACACATATCATGCTAGAAAAGATAGGAAGAGGTTCACATACCTCGCGACGATTATCGACTAATAGCAAAACGCCCAAGTACCTTCAAACCGCTGGCTACACTCTACCAAGCAGATCACTCCACACGACATTACAACCTATAGAGGCCACAAAGCGCCTATTAATATCTTTAGATCCCGTCAGAGAATATTCTACGTAAAATTCGCAAAGACCTCCTCCGCAACAGCGTAAATCTCCTCCCTTATCGAGGCCGGCTACCAAGCCAACCAGGGGGGGGGTTAACACGTCTAACCGGACGTGTACAATTCTACTACACAGTAATGCTACACAAGTCTACTGTAATACAGTCCTATGTAATTACAGTTCAGTTCAGTTCTTAAAATTCAGGCTTAAGTCGCAAGACATTGCCGCACAATTATAATGTTCAGTTCTATATATAGTATACTTCAACTATATATTCCTACAACATGTAATTTCCAATTACAATAGAAGGTCAAGAGTGTTTACCTCGATAAGCCCAAAAATTATCCGAGTTTATATGTCGATCCTGAGCAAGGTTTAGCTCCTACTCCGTGCGCTCCAACCCGCTCCAAACAACCCTTAGAAGTTCTAACCAACTTCTACTCAAATACTTCAACTATCAATGAAGATTTCCTTAGGGTTTCGTTTAGTGACTGAGGGGAAGTATAATGGTATTTTCTGGGCTTGTATAATTGTAACCTTGGGAATACTACAAGGTATTTGGGCCAAGGTATTTGGACATTATAACAATACTAGGAGAGTATTTCTATACCACAACAAGGGGTATTTATACGAGACAACTAGGCTGGGGTACCACTCTAGTGGCACCACAGGGGGAAGGGAAGCTCTCGCCAATGTGGCCTCAAAGGGTGTGGTGGGACGAGAGAACAAGATGAGGAGTGTTTGAGACTTAGGTAGATTGCTCAAGTGAGGATGAAGAAAGTCTTCAACTTATGGTATTTATAGGTCAAGTGAAGGCCAACCAATGGCCAAGATGAAGACAAGTGCCATGCAAGTGTAGGTAAAGATTAAGCCATGTGTTCAGGTCCCACTTTCTCATCTTCCACACAAAATATCCTACCAACTCCTTGACTAAGGAGAAGGCACAAAAACGTGCCAACTATGCCCATTTCGTCCGTCCACTCCTTCCAATTAGAGGTGACAAGTCTCGCCTCTCGCTGGTCCAAAATGTTTCGCCTCTGAAAAATCCGCAAAATTATTAATGACATAGCCGAATTTTCCCTACGAAAGTCGTGGAAACGCTTCATTTAAAAAACGACTTTTTAGGTAGTTATGCACAAATTCGAAACTTGCCTAACTTTAAGGCTCAAATTATAATACGTACGCGCTCACGTACATACTCTGGAAATACGGGGTATAACATTCTCCCCTCCTTAGAAACATTCGTCCCGAATGTTCCTTCTCAAGACGGATAACGATAAAGTTCTTCTAACAAGTTGCCAACGCCACAATTGGCCACTTAAATAACACATGCACGCAAAATACTTATATCCAAGTCCACGAGGAAACACCTCTAATATCACAAACTTTTGTCACTTTGCCGCGAGGTTCTAGTGTCACTCCGGCGACCCAACATATGGTACCGGACTGCATGCGATCCCTGAGGTCAAAAATATACATCCTTCGACCTTCTCCCTTTACAAGAAATGATCACACACGCTCACTTCTCCCTATCTCGTTGTACCCTTCTCGAACACTCAACTCTTTCTAGTATCCGTACCACACTTCCGTCAACGCTTCGCTTTCCACTCAAGTCACCACCTCCAACTTGGTTATCTTACTAGCCTCAATCTTCCTTAAGGCCATTCCCGGCCTTCACGATCTGCTTCTGGTCGAACACACCCCCGAACTCATACGATGGTCAACTAAACTTGGGCCTAGCACCCTCGTGACCCTACCACCGGGCGACCACCCAGAGCTGACCCACCTCGAACAGCCGCGGGTTGGCCCGCAACATGGCCCCAACCCGACCCATCGTCGCGCCAACTCGCTTCCTCGACACTAACAATCTTGTTAAATCACATCATGAAAGATACCACTTTCATTTACCCAACCAGGACTTATCACACAATACATTCTAGGCATAAAATGCACTCGACAAGGATCACTGCAAAATCTTGTACTCAAGACGGCCTTTACATCTAAGGTCTCAACTGTAATATTCTAAGGTTCATCATTTTCTCACCCTGTGCTTACCCTTTTTCCCCAACCAGTGCTCCTAAATCACATTTTAGCACAAAGCTATCCGAACATAACACTTAACACATTAACATAACATCAAAACATACAAGCCTCTGTAGGGTTATGATATACCGGCTACCGCCCACTCTAATCATAAGTCCACTGCAGGCGCACAACCGCAGGGGCGTGATGAACTCGCCATCGATCCGCAGTCGCGCTAAGCCGCCGGCATTCTCCTATAAGCACGCTTCTGTCACACGGCTCGACGGCCGCAGTGAAACAAGCACCGCAAGAAAGACGACATTCCCGATGATGTTTGCCACATCGCGCACACCGAGGGGACATGAATCCCCGCTAGAACCCATGTATATCCGCAACCGTAAGCCCGAGTTCACCAGCCCCGAATACCCCGAACGCCCCGACGATCATGGGGACCACTGCATCGCGGAGGTACATAACTAGATCGGCCGAGGCGGTCCGCCTCGAAAGTTACCAAAGGACCTCGCTTTGGCCTCTTTCTCGCGATCTCGGCCATTCCGTCGACCTCTCCGTGCCTCACATCCTAGTGCATGAAGCCAGACGCGGCAATGTCCATGCCTACCAAGAGCTACACCCGCATAAGCCTCGCCAAGTAATCGCCCAGCCTGACGTAGCGTGTACTCGCCCTCCATATCGCCTACTACAATGGGAACATACCGAGCTAATGAGTCGAACTCCACATTGTACTTCTAACCGCCCGCCCGCCCCGCTCAACGCCAAAAACTGTTTACCCGAGCCCTCTCATCTCGCGAGGCAAGAAATGTGCAAGAAATGCCCTCGAGAACTCGCCCCAAATCGCTGGAAGTGCATGCTCTTCCCGACAGCTCCCACGATCAAACTACCAATCGCAGATTACGCAAATGACGCGAACCCAATACCACCGACCGCTCGAGACTCGATCACCACGATCCGTCAGAGCCGCTTGATAAACTCCCGAGGGTCGCCTCGCCTCTCGATCCATGTAACATCAAGTGCTACAACTCGTAAAGTCACGTAGCCTCAAACCGCTCGCCGGGGTGAACTACGGTGCTACTGGGCCGGAATCAGATCCACTTATCTCATATTCGCCACGACTCGCCAAGAATCGCCATCTCTTGTACTTATCTCATCTCGCTTCCGTGGACGCGGACGAGGCTCGTATCAGAGTCTCGCAGCCCACCGCCGCGCTCTAAACTCGCTGGTGCCGCGGCGCCGCAAACCCGGGCCGTTTAAGATCGCTCGTGTATCGATCGCTCGCGCGCTGCATTTCTCTCAGATCTCACTAATGCCTCCTCGATCGCTTTGCCCATTCGGGCTCAGGTTTTACGCGAGGCATCACCGTAAAGGAAAGGAATACGCCGGAGGGTCCAACTTATCACACCGCTCTAAGGCACGATCTCGTAATGAGAAGAATGGAAACTAATCCTAAATGTCCTATAGCCTCCCGACATAGATGTGGTGCACAACACACCGATAATCAAGACTCTACTAGACACGGTCGTAGACACTTTCCGAGGACTAATCGCTTCGATACCACTTTTGTCACGACCCAACCTGCCCGTGGATCGTGCCTTACCCCGCACCCTAGTGATACATCATCGAGAAAATCAGCGAAATAAAAAAACATGAACATGAATTAAGAGACATGATAAATAAACAAAGCAACCAAAACAGCTGCCTTCAAGATATATACATAACTACCCGAACAGCTTATCCTTTTTACGCACTCGCCACAACAAGCATTACATGCACTTCTAAGAAGTGATAACAACTATGACGACAGGCCCCGCCATACCTCAATGTACAAGAACCTACTGCACTGTGGTAACATACCAAAGATAAGCCTCCAAGGAACGGAGCTTCCCAACACGAATGTGATCCTATAAGCGGATCGACAATGACGATGTACCTTTACTCGCGCAGATGAACGCAGCCCAAGGAGGTCAAGATAACAGTACCAAGTATGTGAAATCAGAAAATATCAGAAATGAAATCATAATAGTCTATATAAAGCAGAGACATGTATGATAACCAAACTACGCTCACAACATAAAAGCAATATGTCAAGTCGTGGTCTCACGCCTCAAAGTCATCCTCATGCCCGTGGAACTCCTTCCTCACCGCCAGCCTAGGTACAAATCATGTGATACGATAATGTGTCTCCCATCTTATGGACCCAATATAGAAAAGTGTGGAATACATTCTGCTCATCCCATGAACCTAGTCGAGTGAATACATTCTGATGAACCTAGTCAAGTGAAATACATTCTGATGAACCGGCCATCAAGTGAAATACATTCCCTGATGAACCGGTAATCAAGTGAAATACATTCCTGATGAACCAGAATCAAGTGAAATACATTCCTGATGAACCGGTAGTCGAGTGAAATACATTCCTGATGAACGGAGTCGAGTAGAACACAAGATTTGCACAACAAGGCTATCACACGTAACATGGTCAAGTTTCATAACAACAAGCATAAGCAAGTTACACACAACTCAAGGTACTTTCATTTTATGTCAAAGTCCTGATTTTAACCCTAAAGTACTACGACGTAAATTCCTTTTAAGAGATTCATTCCTTTTCTAAAAGTCACCCGATAACCGTAGTATATAAAAATGTGTGACTTATATCTTTTAAGTAAACCAAAACAACTTTCATACTTTCCTTTTTAAGACCAACTTAAGGCAATACCATGCCTCCCTTTGGACCAAAATACTTCTCTTTTAAAAGTCAAGTTACCGCATTAAAACAAATGATAAAACCCTTCTTTTGTTTTCATAAAGTCGTTATAACCAACTTCCCATAAAGTCATTATAACACTTTATGTTTTAAACCATTTTAAGACAACACAATGCCTTTCTTTTCCCTAAGAGTTCCAGTTTGCCTAATTTCAATTACGCAAGTCTCTTTTTAGAAAAGTTTCACAGTTCAATGTCTTAACCTCTTTTTAAAACAATAGAGTAACATATGCCATAGGTAGCAGTTAATCTTGTTCATAATCAATCTTATTAAGCCCATGATCTAGAAAATGTAATATCATTTTGTCTCATCTTAGCTTCTACGCAGATGGAGGTTTCTACCGGTTTTAATAATACTTAGTTATTCAATACATTTTCCTTTATTAACGCCGCAAAGGGTTTATTGATACACATTCGATTTCTAAAATCAAGAAACGTTATTCCTTTTAAAAACCAAGTACTCATTACTCACGAATGAGGTTTCACACAAAATCCATATTAATTCATTTAAGTTAAGTCTCTTATCTTATAAGATCCAATCTCTTAACTTTTGAAATTAATAACCCATTCATTTTACCACCCTTAAGACGTTATACCTAACTCCCCATAAAGCTAGTATAACACTTATGTTTTTAAAACAACCAAATACAGTTAACACATGTACGTCTACCGTACTACATAGCTCACACATATCATGCTAGAAAAGATAGGAAGAGGTTCACATACCTCGCGACGATTATCGACTAATAGCAAAACGCCCAAGTACTTCAAACCGCTTGGCCACACTCTCGCCAAGCAGATCACTCCACACGTAGTACTACAACCTATAGAGGCCACAAAGCGCCTATTAATATCTTTAGATCCCGTCAGAATATTCTACGTAAAATTCGCAAAGACTCTCCCGCAACAAACAGAAATCTCCTCCTTATCGAGGCCGGCTACCAAGCCAACCAGGGGTTAACACGCCTAACCGACGTGTACAATTCTACTACACAAGAATGCTACACAAGTCTCATCAGAATACACCCTATGTAATTACAGTTCGATTCTTTAAAATTCGTGCTTAAGTCGCAAGACATTGCCGCACAATTATAATGTTCAGTTCTATATATAGTATACTTCAACTATATATTCCTACAACATGTAATTTCCAATTACAATAAGGTCGAGAGTGTTTACCTCGACAAGCCCAAAATTATCCGAGTTTATATCGATCCTGAGCAAGGTTTAGCTCCTACTCCGCGCGCTCCAACCCGCTCCAAACAACCCTTAGAAGTTCTAACCAACTTCTACACAAATACTTCAACTATCAATGAAGATTTCCTTAGGGTTTCGTTTAGTGACTGAGGGAAAGTATAATAGTATTTTCTGGCTTGTATAATTGTAACCTGGGAATACTACAAGGTATTTGGGCCAAGGTATTTGGACATTATAACAATACTAGAGAGTATTTCTATACCACAACAAGTGGGTATTTATACGAGACAACTAGGCTAGTGGGGTACTTCTACTAGTGGCACCACAAAGTGGAAGGGAAGCTCTCGCCAATAGGGCCTCAAAGTGAGGGTGTGGTGGACGAGAGAACAAGAGGAGGAGTGTTTGAGACTTAGTAGATTGCTCAAGTGAGGATGAAGAAAGTCTTCAACTTAGAGGGGTATTTATAGGTCAAGTGAAGGCCAACCAATGGCCAAGATGAAGACAAGTGCCATGCAAGTGTAGGGTAAAGATTAAGCCATGTGTTTGTGGGTCCCACTTTCTCATCTTCCACACAAAATATCCTACCAACTCCTTGACTAAGGAGAAGGCACAAAAAACGTGCCAACTATGCCCATTTCGTCCGGCCCACTTTTCCAATTGAGGTGACAAGTGTCGCCTCTCGCTTGGTCCAAAATGTTTCGCCTCTAAAAATCCGCAAAAATTATTAATGACATAGCCGAATTTTCCTACGAAAAGTGGAAAACGCTTTCATTTAAAAACGACTCCTTTAGGTAGTTATGCACAAATTCGAAACTTGCCTAACTTTAAGGCTCAAATTATAATACGTACGCGCTCACGTACATACTCTGGAAATACGGGGTATAACACCCTCTTTCCTCGGGGGGTTGCGTTTCATGTCGCAGGTGTAGGTACAGAGTTTGTTGATCCTCGCTCTTAAGATCTCTACTTAGTTTTTGAGAAAGTTCCATTATTTCGGAGGCTTGTATTTTTGGTACGAATCCCTGTTATTGTATGCTTATGTACATTCAGGGGTTGGCGGGGCCATGTCCCGTCATAGTTATTATCCAAACTCTTAGAGATCTGTATTCATATATGTGTTGGACTTGCGGAGTTGTATATACTGTTGGCCATTTGTACTATTGTATTGTCGGGTTATTTCCCTTTATATATAGCGGCAGTCTCATCGGCTTGCCTTGTTGCTACATATACAATTTTCATTTATTATTTGGCCTATGTCTTGTATGGGATGTGAGGGTATAAGAGGGGGTGCCCAGGTAGGGCACCAGTTGCGGGCCCGGGGTTCGGGTCGTGACAGTGTTTTCCTAAAGGATTAAGGGTGTAGAATGGTGTAGAAAGACTTCATATCTTACCCTCATTGTTGTTGGAATATGGACTGTTTTCGTGGACTATTTTAGTAAGGATTAAGAGGCTGTTTTACGTGAGAAATAGGTTTGTGAATCACCTTGGTTAACTGTTTAGTTGTGCCCTGAATTGGTGCTCGATTATTGATGTTATTGGTCTTATTTGTAAAATGGAAATGTACGTATAAATAGGGGAAGTGATCGGTGTATTTTATATACACTTTTTGAGTCAGTTTTAGTTAGTCTTTTGTCCCTTTTTGTACAAATAAGTGTCGTATTATGATAGATTTTCTTTCTTTTGAGTCAAAGTGGTTAAAATGGCCAAATGGCGGAAAAGGAGCTAAAAGAGGGCAAAAGTGGAGGTTCCAGAGCGTAAAAGCAGAGAAAGTGGCGAATGAGGCGTAACGCAGTCGCGCACGCGCCATGCCAATAAAGAGCAGGCTACGCGCGCCAATATCCAGAAATACCGCAGAAGTCCCAGCGCGCGCGCCTCGCATACATAGAGACTGGCCGCGCTACCAATCATCCGGCATCGCAGAGAGGCGCTGGCGCCGACGCTGGAAAATCGTTTAATGACGCACTCGCCAGCCCGGCGGAAAAGGTCGAGGCGGTTCGAGTTTATAAAAGGAGAACCCTAGCGCTTTTAAGGGTTCTCTTCTGCACAACACAAGGCTTCTTGCATTGAAAAGTGGAGACCATAGTGTAGTAACGTTCGTTCCTTTTCTTTTCTTTTATTTTCAGTTTTGTATGATGAACCTTGAATTAGTTCTTGTCATGTCAATGACTAGGAACTAATTCTTTTATAGGGCTTTCCATGTTAAATCACTAGAAACTTATGTTATGAATTAATGCATGGTTATGGTTTTTCTTCTTCTTGTTGAGATTTATCCAATAATTGCTTTGAATGCTTGGTAATTAATTGATCACTAATTATCATTATTTATATGATTTCTAATCAAACTTCGAAAGGAGGAGGTTGTGAATATGTTGTAAGTTGAGTAGACATATTTTGGATTGGGGATGAAAATACCTCAATTATTTATGTAGCGTTAATGAGAGGCTTAAAAACCCTAATTTTACGCACGGGCGCGATTGGCTAACTAGGTTTTTGTTCTTAATCCTCCTATAGAGTCATCCTTATCACCGAAAGGTAGAAAGGAGCAACATCTGGGTTGAGTGTTTATATAGCCTTAACGGAGTATAAAACGATTTCAGAAACCCGCTAGCCCGGCAGAGAAGAACCATAATTCATTGTATTAATAAGTAACATAAGCGGATAGTTGATGAGACGTGGAAGCCCTATTCCCATCACAACTGAAGTAATTCTTATAGTTAATTAGCTTTTATAATTGTTAGTTATAAACCACAAAATCAAATATCGGTTACCAAATAGAAACCAAAAGATAGATAATTGGTAATTGAACATGTCACGACCCGAACCCGGGCCCGTGACTGGTGCCTTACCCGGGCACCCAAGTAGACAAACATCAGAGTAACCAGCGGAATATAAAACAAGACATGAAGCAATATGAATGAGAAACAGTTTATCTGAGAAAAGTTGCCTTTCGGCTTATATATATAAAATAAAAACTTGAACAGTTACATCCCTTTTACAAGCCCTGCCCAAAACAGTACTACATGCCTCTAAGAATGTTATAACAACAATGGCGGACATGGCTCGCCATACCCCGAATGTAAGTACCTACAACGACAGGACTATACTACGTATAAGCCTCCGAGAAACGGAGCTTCCCAAAACGCCGAATCGTGACTCCATGAGCGAGGATCAACAATCGGTGTACTTACCGCAGATGAACGCAGCCTCGGGCGAGGTCGCATAACAGTACCAAGTATGTGAAACTGAAAATACTGTAAGTGAAATCATAATAGTCTATATAATACAGAAGACATATATGATAACCAATTTACGATGCACAATATGTAAGCAGTTATGTCAAGTCGTGACTCACGCCTTAAAGTCATTACTCAAATATAACCATGGGTCTCATGCCCACAATATCAATCATGCCTGTGGAATTCCTTCCTCACCGCCTGATCCATGATATAAAAGCACCAAGGAATACATGATCACCGTGTCCCACCTGTCATAATAAAACCGTGACGGTAAGTACGGGCGCATAGACGACTACTAAAACCCACGCATCAACAATGCCATAAATCGTATCACGAGGTCTTTCTGCATCGCGCCACATGATCGGCCGCCACTCGCCTCCGTATCAATGCGCGCCTAATCTCGAGCATACCGCTGCTCGCATAGGCTACACATAGGCCCGCATGAGGTATTCCTCGTGACGGTAGCTAGCCCGCGTATCCTCCCGACTCTCGCACCGCATAGTCACATAGACCGCATAGTCACATTGCATCGCATAAGGCACTCGTGACGGATAATACACCCGAATGATCAATCGAACTCCCACACCCGCGATAGTCACACAGACCGCATAGGCCGTATAGACCCGCATCAAGGGTGGCAAGCCCTCGGTATAACAAGTCAAGGGGGTATGTGATATAATAACAGTACAACGGGCTTAATGTTTAACAACGTAAGCACAACAAGAGTAACCCCCTTACACAACATCACAAGATACTAATACACGTAGCATCATAACATGTTTACTTATCAAACCAACAAGGAAGCATTACAAGGCTATCACAAACCAACATAGTCAAGTTATTCACTCAAGGTACTTTCTACTTTATGTCAACAAGTTCGGGTCTTTATCCCCAAAGTAATTCATACATTAACTCTTTAAAAACCAAGTACTTATTGCTCACGAATGAGGTTTCACACTTTTTAACAAAATTCATATCAAGTCAATTTAGTCAAGTCTCTTATCTTCAAAAGATTCATAGATCATAGTTTTAAACACTTAACAACGTAATCTCCTTTTTAAAACAATTTGAGTAACATATGCCTTATGTGTGAGTAGGTTATTCTTGTTTTTAACAATCTTATTAAAGCAGCCATGATCTAGGAAATGTAATACAATTTTGTCTTATCTTAGCTTCTATGCAGATGGAGGTTTCTACTGGTTTTAATAATACTTAATTAGTCAATACATTTTCCTTTATTAGCGCTGCAGTGGTTTGTTCGATACTTATTCTCATTTCCGAAATCAATACAAGGCTTTCATAAACAATTAAGTAAATCGTTCTTTTTATCTTCCTTAAGTCGTTATACCTAACTTCCCATAAAGCTAGTATAACACTTAAGCTTTTAAAACCAAGTATTACTCTTCTTTCAAAAAGGATTCTCAATTCTTTTGAAATACTTCAAGATTCTTATTATTTAGACTCAAGTCAAAAGACATCGAAGTAAAACCACGTTCAGTTAACACACGTACGTCTACCGTACTATATATATTCTTTTAAAATATCATGCTCAAGAGGATAGGAAGAATCACATACCTCCTCGGCGAAATCCACCTGCCAAGTCGAATATGTCGCGCGCAGAGTATCAACCTATAATAGTCAAATACGTCTATCAACGTCTAGACTACTCTGTAGAATATTCTAAGCAGAAGGTGCTTATTGCTACGGAAAATCGGGCAGCACTTCCCTACCCGTCTAACTACACAAGTCTACTGTAATACAGTCCTATGTAAGTACAGTTTAATTCTCTTCTCTTATACCATCCTTCTAAATATCTTATACTCATTTCTATACTACTACAGTATGTAATTTCCAATTACAATAGAAGGTCAAAGATATTTACCTCGATAAGCCCAAAATTATCCAAGATTTAAATGTCGATCCTGAGCAAGGTTTAGCTCCTATTCTGAACGCTCCAATATGCTCCAAGAAACCCTTAGAAGTTTCTACACAACTTCTACTTAGTACTTCAACAAACTATGAAGATTTTTCCTAGGGTTTCGTTTTGTGACTGAAGGGAAGTATAGTAGTATTTCCGGTTTTTTAGTATAGAGTAACTTTGGGAATACTACAAGGTATTGGGCCAAGGTATTTTGGAATAGTAACACTACTAGGAGAATACTTTTCTACCAATGGGGGGAGGGGCTTTCGGCCGAACACTAGGAAGGGGGAGAAGAGGGGTGTTTCGACTGAACAACTAGGCAAGGCGGGGGGAGAGGGCTTGGACGAGAACACTACAAGGGAGAGGGAGTTTTTGAGACTTGGAGAAATGTTTAGTGGATGAAGAAGTCTTGCACAAGAGGGGGGTATTTATAGAGCCTTCAATGGCCAAGATTAAAACAAATGGAGGGTGGGGATTTGGATCCATGTGAAGAGTGAGGTCTTCCAACCAAGTGTCCACCACAACCTTGGGACATATGTCCTCCATAACATTGGGACATATGTCCCCCACAACAAAGAGCCATGTGGCCTCCACTAACTCAAAAAAAACGTCCAACCTTACCTACCCCCACTACCCAAAAATATCTTTGCAAGACTTGACCATTTGACCTTGTCCACTTGGCCACATTTTCGTCCAACCCATGCCAACTAAGGGTGACATATGTCGCCCTCCTATTGGTCCAAAATATTTCGTCTCTCGGAAAAATTCGTAATCGGTTAAAATATTAAAAACGTAGAATTTCCTTCACAAGGTTCGGAATCTTTTCCGTCGAAAGTTCATAATTTCATCCTTAACCTAATTAGGGCTTGTACAAACGTACGTACGTCCTCACATACATACTCTGGAAAATACGGGGTGTAACATTCTTCCCTCCTTAGAAACATTCGTCCCGAATGTTCCTTCTCAAGACCGATAACGATAAAGTTCCTCATAACTTAAACAGTTTTCAAATGCTACACATGGCCACAATACAACACGCGCAAATACTTAAATCCAAGTCCACGAGGAATCACCTCTATCATCACAAAAGCTCCCACCCAAGGGCTAAAAGATACTCCCTTCGCACCTTTCACTTCACAAAAGAAATGATCGCTCTATTCTCTTAACACATGTTCACTTCTTCCCTTACTCGTCGTACCCTCCTCGTACACTCGAACTCTTCCTAATAAACTTACCACATTTCGTATTGCTTCGCTTCCAAGATCTCAGGGTTACTATCTCCAACTTGGTTATCATTAACTGGGAACACTCTGGATGGATTCTCCGATACTCTTCCGAACATAACAACATGAAAGACCGGACGTACTGCCTCCTACGTCGAACGGCAAAGCTAACTTATAGGCAACCTGGTCTATTCTCCAAATGATCTAAAAACGCTCAAAGTACCTCGGGCTAAGTTTCCCCTGCTTTCCAAATCTCGTCACACCCTTCCGGGGTGGTACCTTCAAGAAGGCCCACCGTCAACCTAAACTCCAAGTGTTGACGCCGCTTATCCGTACGACTTCTGCTGACTCCGAGCTGCCAATAACCTCCTCTGGATAAGCTTCACCTTATCCACATCCTGCTGGATCAAGTACGGACCAACTATCTGAACCTTGCCAATATCGAACCAATCGACCGGCAACCTACACTTCCGCCCATACAAGGCCTCATAAGGCGACATCCGAATACTAAATATGGTAGCTATAATGATACTCACTCAACAAGAGGCACATAATCCTTACAGCTACCCCTGAAATCAAAACACCGGCCCGAGGGTGAATGCAATGCTGAGACTCACCTGAGTTCTAACCCCGCCTGGTAAAACCTCCAGAAAGAGAAATAGCCGTAAACTGGGCTCCACTGCCCGTCATAAAGTAAAAGTAGGAACCTCGTGCAGTCTTACAACCTTTCTGATATATATAACATCTCGCATAACCCTCTGCCGAGTAAACGGTCCTGACTGAAAGACAAGATGGGCTGACTTCATCGGCCTGACTACTGGTCGAACGTATCCACGAACTCGTACGATGGTTAACTAAACTTGGGCCTAACACCCTCGTGACCCTAACACAAAGCGGGACCACCACAATTTTTCTTTTCTTCAAATCGCCACGTTGACCCGCAACCGCCTCAACCCGACCCATTTATCGCGCCAAGGTCTTGTTTCCCGATCCGGAACAACCTCACCATCGAGTCACGAAAACCTAGTGGTCTTCTTAGCTCAAATTACCCTCTTTCATTCACACTACTCAGGGACTTATTACACAAACATATCTCACGTATACTATGCACTCCGATAAGGGTCAAACATAAAAATAAATCTTTTACTCAAGATGGTCTCGCCTCTAAGGTCTCCACGTATAAAACTCTAAGGCTCACACTTTCTCTATCCCCAATCTTACCCTTTTAACTAACCATGATTTCTAATCACAATTAACACAATGCTATCTGAACGTAACACTTAAGATATACTCATCTTATCACACATACAAATCTCTGTAGGTTAAGGATAAACTCAGATTCATCGCTTCACTCTCCTTTGTCGTTCTAATCAATCCTGCCCTGTTGGGGGCATAGCTAGGGAAGGTGATGAACCAGCCACTGATCCTGAAAGCTGAGTCTCTATATCCGCGCCACCTCTGGTCGGACAATTTCTCGCAAAATGGCCCTGCTGGCCGCAAGCATAACAAGTTGTCGAAGGAGCACGACACTCCCCACAATGACACCTACCACAACGGCCACACCGAGGTGGGGGTGGCCTCCTCTGGCTAACACCCCTTCCTCTCCGAACCATCGACCGCAATCGATCCGTAGGCTGAGTCCTCCTACTTGCATCCCTCCTACTTGAACATTCTCTCGTCACATGGCCCTGACGGCCACAGGTAAAACAAGCACCAATAAAAAGACGACATTCCCCGGGATGACGCCTCCCACACTGTGAACACTGAGGGAAAATCAATCCGGTGGCCGAACTACGTATTCGCGAACTGAAGCCCCGGAGTTCTCGACCAACTCCTGCATACCCCGCACGCCTTGAACCCCGCGAGGACCACTCAGACCGGGCGAGGCGCATACCCAGCCACTGAGGCGCTTACCGAAAGTTACCAGCGACCGCCGATCTAGCCTCTTCGCCGGGTCTTGTTAACCCGCCGATCCCACGCTTTCGCTGCCACGCATAAGCCCGTACGCAGGCCATGCTCATGCCTGACTGAAGAGTTACTCTTGCACAACCCTCTCTTAGATAATCATCAAGACCCGTGATAAATCGGTATATAATATACTCTCTGGTTGCTAAATCCCTAGATAGTAATAGGGTCGTCTCCTTGCAATCCATACTTTCGCCATCGGGTCGCGAATCAAGGTCCAGATATCATGGCCGCAGAGGAATCGCCGCTGCCGTAAACTCATTGGGCCGGGCGACGTTGCAGAACTCCGAATGAAGCACCACTTCGCGATGATTGGGCTGTGCCTCGTGAACCTCTCAGATTTACTCGCAGCCTTCTACCGCTTTCTTCTCGGGCGGGTTTTGCACGAGGCATAATCGTAAGGGAAAGAAATACGTTAGAGGGTCCAACTTATAACACATTTCTAAGGCACGATCTCGAGTGAGAAGAATGGAAACCAATCCTAAATATCCTATAGCCTCCTCGATTATTGGTGTGGTGCACAACACACCGATAATCAAGACTCTACTAGATACGATGCAGACACTTTCCGAGGATTAATCGCTCAAAACCACTTTTGTCACGACCGAACGGGCCTGGATCGTGCCTTACCCGGGCACCCAAGTAGACATACATCAGAGTAACCAGCGGAATATAAAACAATATATGAAGCAATATGAATGAGAAACAGTTTATCTGAGAAAAGTTGCCTTTCGGCATATATATATAAAATAAAAACTTGAACAGTTACATCCCTTTTACAAGCCCTTCCCAAAACAAGATTACGTACACTTAAGAATGTTATAACAACAACGGGATGTGGCCCCGCCATACCCCGAATGTAAGTACTACAACGACAGCGAGACTATACCACGATAAGCCTCCGAGAAACGGAGCTTCCCAAAACGCCGAATCGTGACCTATGAGCGAGGATCAACAATCGTGTACTCTACCGCAGATTTAACGCACTTCGGCGAGGTCGACAACAGTACCAAGTATGTGAAATCAAAATATCGTAAGTGAAATCATAATAGTCTATATAAAATGTAAGACATATATGATAACCAATTTACGATGCACAATATGTAAGCGATTATGTCAAGTCGTGACTCACGCCTTAAAGTCATTACTCAAATATAACCACGGGTCTCATGCCCACAATATCAATCATGCTCGTGGAATTCCTTCCTCACCGCCGGCATCATGATATAAAAGCACCAAGGAATACACATGATCACCGTGTCCCACTGTGTCATAATAAAACCGTGACGGTAAGTACGAAGGCATAGCCGACTACTAAAACCCACGCACCAACAATGCCATAAATCGTATCACGAGGTCTTTCTGCATCGCGCCACATGATCGGCCGCCACTCGCTCCGTATCAGTATGCGCGCCTAATCTCGAGCATACCGCCGCTCGCATAAAGCCATACATAGGCCCTCGCGAGGTATTCTCGCGACGGGGTAGCTAGCCCGCGGTATCCTCTCGACTCCCGCACCGCATAGTCACATAGACCGCATAGTCACATTGCATCGCATAAGTGCACTCCTCGTGACGGATAATACACCGGAATGATCAATCTCGAACTCCCACCCCGCATAGTCACACGCACCGCATAGCCGTATAGACCGCATCAAGGTGGCAAGCCCCAGATAACAAGTCGAGGGGTATGTGATATAATAACAGTACAACGGGCTTAATGTTTAACAACGTAAGCACAACAAGAGTAACCCCCTTACACAACATCACAAGATACTAATACACGTAGCATCATAACATGTTTACTTATCAAACCAACAAGGAAGCACTACAAGGCTATCACAAACCAACATAGTCAAGTTATTCACTCAAGGTACTTTCTACTTTATGTCAACAAGTTCGGGTCTTTATCCCCAAAGTAATTCATACATTAACTCTTTAAAAACCAAGTACTCATTGCTCACGAATGAGGTTTCACACTTTTTAACAAAATTCATATCAAGTCAATTTAGTCAAGTCTCTTATCTTCAAAAGATTCATAGATCATAGTTTTAAACACTTAACAACGTAATCTCCTTTTTAAAACAATTTGAGTAACATATGCCTTATGTGTGAGTAGGTTATTCTTGTTTTTAACAATCTTATTAAAGCAGCCATGATCTAGAAAATGTAATACAATTTTGTCTTAGCTTAGCTTCTATGCAGATGGAGGTTTCTACTGGTTTTAATAATACTTAATTAGTCAATACATTTTCCTTTATTAGCGCTGCAGTGGTTTGTTCGATACTTATTCTCATTTCCGAAATCAATACAAGGCTTTCATAAACAATTAAGTAAACCGTTCATTTTATCTTCCTTAAGTCGTTATACCTAACTTCCCATAAAGCTAGTATAACACTTAAGCTTTTAAAACCAAGTATTACTCTTCTTTCAAAAAGGATTCTCAATTCTTTTGAAATACTTCAAGATTCTTATTATTTAGACTCAAGTCAAAAGACATCGAAGTAAAACCACGCTCGCTTAACACACGACGCTCACCGTACTATATATATTCTTTTAAAATATCATGCTCAAGAGGATAGGAAGAATCACATACCTCCTGCGAAATCCACCGCCAAGTCGAATATGTCGCGCGCAGAGTATCAACCTATAATAGTCAAATACGCCTATCAACGCCTACTACTCAGAGAATATTCTAAGCGTATGCTTATTGCTACGGAAAATCGGGCAAAGACTTCCTACCCGCCTAACTACACAAGTCTCACTGAATACACCCCATGTAAGTACAGCTTTAATTCTCTTCTCTTATACCATCCTTCTAAATATCTTATACTCATTTCTATACTACTACATTATGTAATTTCCAATTACAATAGAAGGTCAAAGATATTTACCTCGATAAGCCCAAAATTATCCAAGATTTAAATGTCGATCCCGAGCAAGGTTTAGCTCATATTCGAACGCCCAATATGCTCCAAGAAACCCTTAGAAGTTTCTACACAACTTTTACTTAGTACTTCAACAAACTATGAAGATTTTTCCTGTGGTTTCGCTTTGTATCAAGGGAAGTATAGTAGTATTTCCGCTTTTAGTATAGAGTAACTTTGGGAATACTACAAGGTATTGGGCCAAGGTATTTTGGAATAGTAACACTACTAGGAGAATACTTTTCTACCACGGGGGTTCTACTAACACTAGGAAGGGGGGAAGAGGGGTGTTTCGACGGAACAACTAGGCAAGGGGGGGGGGAGAGGGCTTGGACGAGAACACTACAAGGGAGAGGGAGTTTTTGAGACTTGGAGAAATGTTTAGTGGATGAAGAAGTCTTGCACAAGAGGGGGGTATTTATAGAGCCTTCAATTGCCAAGATTAAAACAAATGGAGGGTGGGGATTTGGATCCATGTGAAGAGTGAGGTCTTCCAACCAAGTGTCCACCACAACCTTGGGACATATGTCCTCCATAACATTGAGACATATGTCCCCCACAACAAAGAGCCATGTGGCCTCCACTAACTCAAAAACAACGTCCAACCTTACCTACCCCCACTACCCAAAAAATATCTTTGCAAGACTTGACCATTTGACCTTGTCCACTTGGCCACATTTTCGTCCAACCCATGCCAACTAAGGGTGACACATGTCGCCCTCCTATTGGTCCAAAATATTTCGTCTCTCGGAAAAATCCGTAATCGGTTAAAATATTAAAAACGTAGAATTTCCTTCACAAGGTTCGGAATCTTTTCCGTCGAAAGTTCACAATTTCATCCTTAACCTAATTAGGGCTTGTACAAACGTACGTACGTCCTCACATACATACTCTGGAAAATACGGGGTGTAACAGAACACTAATCCTTGTGGACGATATTCGGTCTTACCAAGACTATATTACTTGTCACGATAACGTGCACTTGCGTTAAAGTGTGTGCATCTTTTTGCGCATCAAGTTTTTGGCGCCGTTGCCGGGGATTAGGCATAGTTCAATATCAAGTTATTTATTTTTAATTTCTAATTTGGTTCTTATTTTTGTTTCTTTAGATTAGTTATTTTATTTTCTTTTCTTTTCTTTTGTAAGAACAAGTGTGTCGTGATTCGTTGTTGGTTTTGATTCATCCCAGGGAACCTTTAGACATGGATTTCTACTGTCAATATGATAGAACTCCAACCATAGAGGAAGAGAGGGAGGAATTACGAGAAGCCATACTCAGTTTCACTAGATATCAAAATCAGTTCATGGACGAAACGAGAATGGCCATGAAGAAGTTGGAAACGCAAATAGGAGAACTCGCGATCATGTTGAACAGCGAAACGCAAGAAGAGCAATCTGCACCTGGGGTAGGCAATATGGAAGCACAATGCCAGGCAATTGACCTGGAGGATGCCGAATCAGGGGGGATAGAAAGTTCGCGAAGAATGAGCAGGCCGCGCGCCGATGAGCGTGGCGCGCATACCAAGATCCCGAGAGGGCAAGAGCTTGAGTGCCGTGGCGCAAGGGAATGCGCCGCGCCATTCTCCGTGGCGACAAATCGGCAAAGAACAGAGCAACCGCACCCCTGGTGAAGGTACCTTATCCCCAAAAGTTAAAAACATGTACTCTTGACAAGCAATTCTCTAGATTCGTGGAGATTCTCAAACAATTGCAACTCAATATCCCGTTTGCTGAAGCATTAGAGCAGATGCCGAGCTACGTAAAATTCATGAAGGATATGCTTAGCAAAAAGAGGAGGATAGAGGACTACGAAACAGTGGTGTTGACTAAGGAGTGTAGTGCCATCCTACAGAGAAAACTACCTCAGAAGTTATAAGATCCAGGGAGCTTCACTATCCCATGCACCATTGGAAAGTTTGAATGTCAGAAAACATTGTGTGACTTGGGAGCAGGCATAAATCTGATGCCTTATCTAGTTTTCTGCAAACTGGGAATGGGAGAAGTCAAATCTACAAACATCACGTTGCAGTTAGCTGACCGCTCCGTAGTTCATCCTAGAGGAGTCATCGAAGATGTATTAGTGAAGGTGGACAAGTTCATCTTTCTCGCTGACTTCGTTATCTTAGACATAAAAGATAACGATGGAATCCCCATCATACTGCGCACTTCTTAGCCACGTGTGCTCTCATTGATGTTCACAAAGGGAGTTGAAGCTTCGTAGATGAAGAAGAGGTGATTTTCAATGTTTTTCGAGCAAAGAACTTTTCGGATGCCAAGGATAACTGCTCAGCCATTGATTTTATCGAAGAAGAAGTGTCAGCCAAGGAGTTCGGACATGATGATACGCTTGAAGAAGTACTGACCAAATGGGATGATGATAGCAGAAACGATCCAGGTCTGATGGAGTATGCAAATTGGATGAATGTTTATGAAAAATGGGATAAGAGGAAGTATGAAGAGCTTGGACAGATGCCAGAAAGATCATTACCATCCACAGAGAAGGCTCCAGAGTTAGAGTTAAAAATCCTACCCAACCATCTACAGTACCAATACCTAGGTGAAGAGAAAACCTTACCAGTGATCATTTCACGCCACCTATCCACCGAAGAGATTGATAAATTGCTAAGAGTACTGAGGGATCACAAGGAGGCCATTGGATAGACATTAGCAGACATAAAAGGTATAAGTCCATCAACGGTAATGCATAAGATCCGTCTAGATGAGGAGAGAAGACCATCCATCGAAGCTCAAAGACGACTAAACCCAAACATGAAAGAGGTAGTCAGGAAGGAAATCCTGAAATGGCTCGATGCAAGAGTAATTTACCCTATATCTGACAGCACATGGGTGAGTCCAGTACAAGTGGTACCTAAAAAGGGTGGAATAACAGTGGTGACCAACGAAAGGAACGAACTCATTCCTTCTAGAACAGTCACTGGATGGAGAATCTGCATTGACTATCACAAGTTGAACAAGGCAACCAGAAAAGACCACTTCCCATTGCCATTTCTAGATCAAATGTTGGACAGACTTGCAGGGCATAACTACTACTGCTTTTTAGATGGATACTCAGGGTATCACCAGATTGCAATAGCACCAGAAGATCAGGAAAAGACAACATTCACTTGTCCTTTTGGTACATTTGCATTCAGAAGGATGTCATTTGGACTTTGCAATGCACCTGCAACTTTTCAGAGGTGTATGATGGCAATTTTCTCAGACATGGTGGAGAGGACTATAGAAATCTTTATGGATGATTTTTCGGTCTTTGGAGCGTCGTTCGATGAATGTTTGAGGCACCTAGAAGCAGTGTTAAGCCGGTGTGAAGAGTCTAACCTTGTGCTAAACTAGGAGAAGTGTCACTTCATGGTAACAGAAGGAATTGTCTTGGGACACAAAATATCAAACCAAGGTATTGAGGTAGACAAAGCAAAGATTTCAGTGATCGAAAATCTACCACCTCCAGTATCAACAAAAGGAGTCAGAAGTTTCCTTGGGCATGAAGGCTTCTATAGAAGATTCATCAAAGATTTTTCAAAGGTTTCAAAGCCTCTTTCCACATTGCTAATGACGGGGGTTGCTTTCGACTTCAATAAAGAATTCCTATCCGCGTTTCGCACGCCGCGAGAAGCTTATTTCAAAGACTCATAGTCATTGCACCAAACCGAGCTCATTTGAACTAATGTATATGCAAGCGATTATGCAGAGAGCAAGGTTCTGACAGAGAATCGACAAGGTATTTAGATCCATTTACTATGCTAGTAAAACTTTAAATGACGCACAGTTAAATTATGCAACTACCGAAAAGGAACTGCTAGCAATAGTATATGCATTTGAGAAATTCAGGCCATACTTGATTGGGAATAAGGTGATAGTATACACTGACCACTCTGCCATAAAGTACTTGATGACAAAGAAGGATGCAAAACCTCGCCTCATTCGATGGGTCCTGCTACTACAAGAATTCGACGTGGAGATTCGTGATAAGAAAGGGACAGAGAATTCAGTTGCAGACCACTTGTCAAGACTGGAGAACACAGAGAATCAGAACACCAAGAATGTGCAAATAAATGATCACTTTTCAGACGAACAACTGTTTCAAGTAAGTATGAATTCTAATTTACCTTGGTACGCTGATTTTGTTAACTTTCTTGTAGCTAAGGTACTACCCTGCACTGACAAGGCAAAGTGAAGAGGTTTTACTCGTATAAAGCATTACTATTGGGAGGAACCTATGTTATACAAACATCGCACACCAAGTCATCAGCGATGTATACCGAGGAGGAGATGCACTGTGTTCTACCCATTGCCACACTCTATCATGTGGACACTTTGGGGCATCAAGAACAATGCAAAGGTGCCGCACGCGATTCTATCGCCAACACTTTTTAAGGATGCCCATGCCTTTGTGAAGAGATGTGATAGTTGTCAGAGAACAGGGAACATCTCAAGACGAAACGAAATGCCTTCGCAAGGGATATTGGAAGTGGAACTCTTTGATGTATGGGGAATCGATTTTATGGGACCATTCCCGCCATCCTTTGGAAATCAATATATCCTTCTGGCAGTGGACTATGTGTCCAAATGGGTAGAAGCAGTGGCCACAAAAGAAAACGACAGTAAGACTGTTCAAAAATTCCTTCAAAAGAATATTTTCACAAGGTTTGGCACTCCAATAGTCATCATCAGCGACGAAGGAATTGTCACGACCCAACCCCGGGCCCGCGACTGGTGCCTTACCTGGGCACCCTTTTCGGTATACATCAGAGAATAGCAGCGGAACATACACAGCTCATAAAATTCTTAAACATAGAATAACAACAGGCTAGCCGATAAGGCCACCTTCCGTACAATATATGCAATAAAACAGTACACTTTTTTTTCTTTACAACCCAATCCACAATTGTGACTACGCACTTAAGAATAACAACTCAAGTGGCGGGCCCCGCCATACCACGAATGTTCAACAACCGACAATACCGGGGATAAGCCTCGAATAAAGCGAGTTTCTCAACAAATGAGCAGTGATCCTAAGAGTGAGAATCCAAGAACTCAGACTTCACTGCGGATTGAACGCACTCAAGGAGGTCAAGATAACATGTACCAAATATGTGAAACCGAAAATCAGAATGAAATCATAAGTCAATAATAAATCGGAGGCGGTATGATAACTCAATTAATAAAGACACGGCCCTTACTAACAATGAGAGTAAATAGTATACTTACAATATAAAATAGGAAGCTCATGATCAAGCGGACCACCCACCCGCAGATCATTAAGCAATCCTTCTCCGGGACTATTTCACCCGCATAGGTCGCGTGGACCCGCATGAGGTATTCCTCGCACGGGACTATTTCACTGCATAAGCCCTTACGACTCGCACGAGGTATTCTCGCATAGGCCGGACCCGCCGCGTTGGACTATTTCACCCGCATAAGCCCTCGCGACTCGCATGACGTATTCCTCACATCGTGGTAGCAAATCCACTAATATGCAATGCCACAAACCCGGGAATGACCGTAACGAATAATATACCACTAGCACAACCGCTTATCATACATAACATAAGCACTACCGGCTTATCATAAAATACATAAGCAAGTTAAGAAATCCCCTAACTTCTTATTATTCTTGTTTATATACACTCTCATTTTAGTTCACCTAAGGCACAAACATGTCATTATAAATCCGGGAGTTTAACCCAAAGTACTACGTACTTCTACTCCTTAAAACAAATGACTCTTTTTTGTATAAAGCTTCCAAGATACTATTAACCATAGTATCAAGTCGAAATTACGTTTCAAGACAAGTCACAATACCTTTAGAAATAAAGTTAGGTTTCTAAATCAAGTGACTCCTTTTCTTATAAAACCTTAGGCAATTGATGCCTTAAAATCAAATTGCCTTTCATTAAATCAAGTCATTTATCATACTTAATTTACTTAGAGTAAACCACTCTTTAAACTTTCCATAAAGCTATTATAACCAACTTCCCATAAAGCTGTTATACTAGCTTTATACATTAGCAACTTACATTCTTCTTTATAACCAAGAGACTTAAACTTTCCAACAAAACAAGTATCAAAATACTTTCAACATACTTAAAGTCTCTTAACTTTTGAAAACCAAGATATCCTTAATATTTAAAACAAGTGAGTTAACTTCCTAACTCAACCAACTTGGACATTCTTAAAATAAGCCAAGGATATCAAATAGACTAGATTGTCAAAATCTTGTACGTCTACCGTACTATACATTTACAACTTATTCATGCTCAAGAGATAAGAAAGTTCCACATACCTCTTCGGTTTAATCCACTTGGTAAGTCCAATTCGCCGTACGTAGTATGTCAACCTATAATGACCATAGTACGTCTATTAACTTCTTACTTCAAACGTAGAATATTATAAGTGTGAAGTCTCTAAATTCTACGGAAAATCGGACAGCACCTCCTTTATTTCTACATACTTTGCCACCTTTTTCAAGGCCGAATTCAATAACCAAACACGCCACATTTAAGGCCCAACAAAGTATCTAACAATAGGGGATTACACGCTTAATCAAGACATGTAAAATTCCGCCCCACAATATATAACAAACTAGTCTAAACTACAATGCCAATTCGGCAATTTGGGCAACAATACCAATTCTTATCCAATTTCCATTTCAATCCAAGTTGTTAGCATAACATGATATCAAGTCGCAAACGATTATAACTACTATAATCTTCAAGTAAGTAACATGCGACGATTCTAATAAACGACCAAATTGTAATTCAATTTCAAATGACTCAACATGTCATTTTCGGATTTTTGAGCTTCCAATTCCATAACACTTATCAAACTTCATAACATATATCACATGATCACTTATAACTTATCATAACATGAAGTCTTCAATTACAAAGGTAAGATGAAGGTTATACCTCATTTAGCCCAAATAAGATCCAAGATCACAAGTCGATCCTTAGCAACTTTAGCTCCTCTTTTCGACGCTCCAATCCACTCCAAACAACCATTAGAAGCTTATGAAGAACTTATCTTCAAGTTCCAACTTCAAAGTTGAAGAACTCCTTAACCTTCCGCCTTGCGACTAATACGAAAACGCCACTTTTCCGGGATCTTTCTATTGAGATACCCTTACAATACTCTTAGGAACCTTGGTTTAAAGTATGGGGATTATTGGACAACAATTGAAAAAATTTCCCTTGAAAACCTAGCCTTTGCCGTGAGCTTCATAGTGTACAAGAACAAGATTTCAAAATATTTTCTAAGTGTGGAGAATGACAAAGTCTTGCACTTACTAGTGTACATATATAACATAATGGAGGGTCTAGATTAGTACATATGGATGGCTCGGATGAGTTTCACATGGACCTTGACCAAGTGGCCCTTGGACTTTAGTCAACAATGTCAAGCTAAGTCATTTGCAAGACTTGGTCATCTCACAAATGGTCAAATGACCATCCTACCCATGCCATTTCGCCCAAGACCACAAAAGGGGGGGTGACACGTGTCACCCTCCCGTTCGTCGCAATATTTCGTTTTCCGACAATTCCATAATTCCGATAAATTGTTACTCGTCTTAAATCTTAACACTTTTGAGTTCTTACGTACGTTCTTATAAACATATCCTGAAATTCCGGGGTGTAACATTCTTCCCCCCTTAGAAACATTCGTCCCCGAATGTTCTTTCGGAGTCAACTTAAAGATAGCCACATAGTCTCCTTACAACCCCTACATACCAATAATGCCACACGTGGCCACATAACAATGCTCATACAAAAATGTCAACCTGAACCCCTATGTGTCAACGTCAGTTATCTGCATGAAGCTTATGCTGACTCTAAGCTTACTAATAATCTTTCTCGGATAATCTTCGCCTTATCCACAGCCCGCTGAATCAAGTCTGGACCAAATAAACGAACCTCGCCTATGTCGAACCCACCAACCGGCAATCTACACTTTCTTACAAACGAGGCATCATACAGGGCCATCCGAAAACTGGAAAGGTATCTGTTATCGTACGTAACACGACAAGAGGCAATTAACCTTCCCGACTATTCCTGAAATCAAAAACACAGGCCCGCAACCTATCCTCAAGTGCCTGGATAGTACGCTCTGCCTGACCGTCGGTCTGAGGGTGTAACGCAACACTGAGACTCACCTGTGTCCCTAATCCCTTCTGAAAAACCTCCAGAAGTTATCCGTAACCGAGCTCATCTGTCTGTCATCATAAACGTAGGAACCCTGTGCAGTCTCACAATCTCTCTGCTATACAAGCTAGTATAAACCTCAGCCGAGTAAGTGGTCCCAACAGGAAGAACACGGCTGGTTTCGCCAGCCCATTTACCATGACCCCCAGGGAGTCGCACTTCCTCCGAGTACGATGCCACCCTGTAACAAGATCCATATTAAATACCGCCCATGCCTAAGTCGGGGTCTAAATCGCCTGTAATAGCCCACTGGGCTTCTGGTGTTCAACCATGACCTGCTACTAATTCGGATATTAAGCAACAACTCTGCTACGTCCCTTTTCCGGTCATCTTACCCATACATACATCTGAGGTCACGACACAACTTGGTCAACCCCGAACAATTTGAGCAATAAGCACTGTATGCCTCCCCTAAAACCTGCTGACTAGTCCTGCAGTACCGGTACACGCAATCTGTCCTCATATCACAGCACCTCATCCGGTGCTACTCAAACGGGCTCTTCTCCTCTCGGAGAGTCGTATCTCGATATCGTATCATAACTGGATCCTCATATTGTCGCCTTTTTACCTCCTCAACGACGGAAGACTCGGCAACCCCTCGGATCTAAACTTCATTAACCTTGGAAACAAATAATCGAACCACTAGGCTCGGTAACTGAAGAATCTCATGGACCACTTCCAGTCTACCTGGCTGCCTAACTGGCATACTACTCTTAGATCTGCGACTAAGAGTATCTTTAACTGTCTTGGCTTTCCCTGGGTGGTATAGGATATCGATATCACAATCCTTGAATAACTCTAACCACCGCCGCCATGCAAATGCTACTACTGCATCAAGGTATACCGGAGGCTTTTGTGGTCTGCACAAATATCCACATGAAGTCTATAATATACGTCATGCCCCAAAATCTTCAAGGCGTGATTTAACTGTCGCCCGCTCTAAATCGGAAGGGGCATAATTTCCTTTCCTGCTTCCCTAACTACCGGGAAAACATAGGCTCTATCCCTATCGGGTTGCGTCAGCACACAACCTAGCCCAACACCCAACGTTTTATCATAATAACCTAACCCTCTAGTCTTCAGGAGGAGTTAGAACTGTAGTCGAGTCAACTTATCTTCCAATAACTGGAAGCCCTTCTCATTCTGTGAAATATTCGGGTATCCTTAATCTCACTTTATGGTTCTGTTTCCCTTTCTGTTGCAACCAAACTTGGTCACTAAACTTAGATTTGATTCCTTTGCTTGCCTCCTGGCTAAGACTTCCTGTCAATCACAATTTAGTGGGGGGAGGTTTCCTTGATCTCGTCAAGTAGTAACCCGATGCTACCACCTTTCCTCAAGGTGTTCTTACTGCCCATTATTTACTAATGGTCTTACACTAGTCTGTGGTCATCATATCTCGTGCAACATACATAACAATAGTCGTATTCTCTTTTATCAATCTGGTCAGAACCTTACCTTAGGCTTACTATTAGCAAAAGTATTTCTATCTTGATTCATAATCGTACAGTTTCATACATGCGTACCACCTGCATTTATATCTTTATGATACTTATCGACCATTAAATGCGTCGTTCTTAATTACCCCAACACAACACTTTTCCCACGGTTATCCACAATCGTATTCTATGGCATGGCGACATCAAGACTTTACCCGTCTCATATCCTTCGTCTAACAACATGGGTACACGCAACCCATAATACGTAAAACTGTCCTTTTACGTGAGGAAGAGAACTTATCTCCCTCACTTAAACTTTCCTTGGAGTCACAACCTTAATCACAGGGTCCTCTCGCAGTCCAGTAAATATCTAATCATCACGCACCTCCTTAAAGTTATGTAGATTTTCAAAACCTACCAAAGATGCCCTCAGCTTTCCGCCGGCAGCACTCGTACTTATTTTATTCTTGCCTTGTACATTTTCCTGAAATTTCGGAAGGTCGTGGCCTTGACCGCCACACCAAACCAACTCTAAGTACCTACTAGGGCACTTAACATAAATTCCTTCAAATTCAATTATTACATACTTCCTGCGTTAATATACCTCAAGAGGACAAGCCACACAGACTTAGAAGGAAAAACAATGTCAAAGAAGGAAGGAAAATTCACTGGTCGTACTCTTTCCGTACTTCCAAACTTATACTAGCATACGTACATAAATTCCATACTAATTCTAGCCTCCTCTCTTTCGAGTTACAAAATTAAACAACATAAGGCCAGTTCCGGCTCTCACAACCGGGTACCGGTGGAATGCGTCCACGAACCCGTAAAACGATTAACTAGACTTGGGCCTTGCACCCTCGTGTCCCTGTCACGTGGCGGGACTACTACCAACTGATCCCATTTCATTTCACGCTAGAGGCGACCCTTAATAGGTCCTCAACTCGACTCGGCGTCGTATTTAACTCTTTTCCTTGGTCTGTCTTAACTTTACTACCCGAGAAGGCCTTATATATATAAGGTCTCGGTGGTTATCAATATTCCTAGGCTCACAATTTCCATGCTCCAAGCCTAACTTATCAGTCCCCCCGTAAACGGGTACAAAAACTTCGCAATATACTATAATCGTGTTGTCTTGACCATAACAACCATACGGATCTCACCCGTACCATTCTAGAAATTCTACTACGTAGCTCAATCTATAACATAGTCTTCCATTAATTCCCTTAATAATAACTTCTTAAGGGTCCATTTCCTTCTCAGACAGCTCATCATTTCCTAATTATCTCAAATTAGTACGCAAAACCTTGAGGAGAATTCATTAAACTGTTTCATACCTTCCCGGTATTTCTTTAGTCCTTACCAAATCCTGGTAATCTAAAATCATTTTAGGCAACACGCGTCTGACCCTCATGCATAAATCCATATAGTTGTATGTCACAATACCAACTACAACTATTACCAACCTGGACACGCAATCCACATAATCCTTCCTGGGTCACTGCTGCCTTTTTCGTAGCTGCAAACAATCATAACTTGTTAGGGGGAGACGACCCTAACCATACAGCTCTATCGCACGATCTCTGAGTGAGAAGAATGGAAACCAATCCTAAATGTCCTGCAGCCTCCTGATTATAGATGTGGTGCACAACACACTGATAATCAAGACTCTACTAGAACCGATGCGTAGACACTTTCAGAGGACTAAGCGCTCGATACCACTTTTGTCACGACCCAACCGGGCGCGGCGGTACCTACACAGGCACCCTTTTCGGTATACATCAGAGAATAGCAGCGGAACATACACAGCTCATAAAATTCTTAAACATAGAATAACAACAGGCTAGCCGATAAGGCCACCTTCCGTACAATATATGCAATAAAACAGTACACTTTTTTTTTCTTTACAACCCAATCCACAATTGTGACTACAGACCTCTAAGAATAACAACTCTGGCGGGACAGGGCCCCGCCATACCCCTGAATGTTCAACAACCGACAATACCAGGGATAAGCCTCCAGAATAAAGGAGTTTCTCAACAGCTGAACAGTGATCCTAAGAGTGAGAATCGGCAACCTGTACTCTACCTGCGGCATGAACCACGGCGAAGGAGAGTCGAGACAACATGTACCAAATATGTGAAGAAATCTTCGTAATGAAATCATAAGTCAATAATAAAGCGAAGACAGTATGATAACTCAATTAACGATTACCACGGTGCCTTACTAATGATGAGTAAATAGTAGTATACTTACAATATAAAATAGGAAGCTCATGATCAAGCGGGACCACCCACCCGATGTCGTTAAGCAATCCTTCTCCTGGGACTATTTCACCCGCATAGGTCGCGTGGACCCGCATGAGGTATTCCTCGCATGGTACTATTTCACCCGCATAAGCCCTTACGGACTCGCATGAGGTATTCCTCGCATAGGCTGGACCCGCCCGCATGGGACTATTTCACCGCGTAAGCCGCGCGGACTCGCACGACGTATTCTCGCGTCGTGGGTAGCAAATCCACGGAATATGCAAATGCCACAAACCCGGGAATGACCGTAACGAATAATATACCACTAGCACAAATCCGGCTATCATACATAACATACGCCTACCGCTTATCATACAATACATAAGCAAGTTAAGAAATCCCAACTTCTTATTATTCTTGTTTATATACACTCTCATTTTAGTTCACCTAAGGCACAAACATGTCATTATAAATCAGGAGTTTAACCCAAAGTACTACGTACTTCTACTCCTTAAAACAAATGACTCTTTTTTGTATAAAGCTTCCAAGATACTATTAACCATAGTATCAAGTCGAAATTACGTTTCAAGACAAGTCACAATACCTTTAGAAATAAAGTTAGGTTTCTAAATCAAGTGACTCCTTTTCTTATAAAACCTTAGGCAATTGATGCCTTAAAATCAAATTGCCTTTCATTAAATCAAGTCATTTATCATACTTAATTTACTTAGAGTAAACCACTCTTTAAACTTTCCATAAAGCTATTATAACCAACTTCCCATAAAGCCGTTATACTAGCTTTATACATTAGCAACTTACATACTTCTTTATAACCAAGAGACTTAAACTTTCCAACAAAACAAGTATCAAAATACTTTCAACATACTTAAAGTCTCTTAACTTTTGAAAACCAAGATATCCTTAATATTTAAAACAAGTGAGTTAACTTCCTAACTCAACCAACTTGGACATTCTTAAAATAAGCCAAGGATATCAAATAGACTAGATTGTCAAAATTTTATACGTCTACCGTACTATACATTTACAACTTATTCATGCTCAAGAGATAAGAAAGTTCCACATACCTCTTCGGTTTAATCCACTTGCTAAGTCCAATTCGCCGTACGTTGTATGTCAACCTATAATGACCATAGTACATCTATTAACTTCTTACTTCAAACGTAGAATATTATAAGTGTGAAGTCTCTAAATTCTACGGAAAATCGGACAGCACCTCCTTTGTTTCTACATACTTTGCCACCTTTTTCAAGGCCGAATTCAATAACCAAACACGCCACATTTAAGGCCCAACAAAGTAGCTAACAATAGGGGATTACACGCTTAATCAAGACATGTAAAATTCCGCCCCACAATATATAACAAACTAGTCTAAACTACAATGCCAATTCGGCAATTTGGGCAACAATACCAATTCTTATCCAATTTCCATTTCAATCCAAGTTGTTAGCATAACATGATATCAAGTCATGACGATTATAACTACTATAATCTTCAAGTAAGTAACATGCGACGATTCTAATAAATGACCAAATTGTAATTCAATTTCAAATGACTCAACATGTCATTTTCGGATTTTTGAGCTTCCAATTCCATAACACTTATCAAACTTCATAACACATATCACATGATCACTTATAACTTATCATAACATGAAGTCTTCAATTACAAAGGTAAGATGAAGGTTATACCTCATTTAGCCCAAATAAGATCCAAGATCACAAGTCGATCCTTAGCAACTTTAGCTCCTCTTTTCGACCCTCCAATCCACTCCAAGCAACCCTTAGAAGCTTATGAAGAACTTATCTTCAAGTTCCAACTTCAAAGTTGAAGAACTCCTTAACCTTCCGCCTTGCGACTAATACGAAAACGCCACTTTTCCGGGATCTTTCTATTGAGATGCCCTTACAATACTCTTAGGAACCTTGGTTTAAAGTATGGGGATTATTGGACAACAATTGAAAAAAATTCCCTTGAAAACCTAGCCTTTGCCGTGAGCTTCATAGTGTACAAGAACAAGATTTCAAAATATTTTCTAAGTGTAGAGAATGACAAAGTCTTGCACTTACTAGTGTACATATATAACATAATGGAGGGTCTAGATTAGTACATATGGATGGCTCGGATGAGTTTCACATGGACCTTGCCCAAGTGGCCCTTGGACTTTAGTCAACAATGTCAAGCTAAGTCATTTGCAAGACTTGGTCATCTCACAAATGGTCAAATGACCATCCTACCCATGCCATTTCGCCCAAGACCACAAAAGGGGGGTGACACGTGTCACCCTCCCGTTCGTCGCAATATTTCGTTTTTCGACAATTCCATAATTCCGATAAATTGTTACTCGTCTTAAATCTTAACACTTTTGAGTTCTTACGTACGTTCTTATAAACATATCCTGAAATTCCGGGGTGTAACAGGAAGTCACTTTTGCAATAAGCATCTGAATTCATTGCTTTCCCGATATGGAGTCTACCACCGCACCACAACCGCTTACCACCCTCAAGCTAATGGGCAAACAGAAGTGTCAAATAGAGAAGTGAAGAGCATATTGGAAAAGACGGTGAACGGCTCAAGAAATGACTGGTCTATCAAACTGAATGACGCATTATGGGCATACCGGACAGCTTTCAAAACACCAATTGGTATGTCACCTTATAAACTAGTTTTTGGTAAAGCATGTCATTTGCCAGTAGAGTTGGAACACGGAGCATATTGGGCAATGAAGAAGTTAAATATGGGCCTTGGCGGCGGGACGGAGGAGGCTACTACAGCTGAGCGAGTTGGATGAATTCAGGCACAATGCCTATGAGAATGCAAAGATCTACAAAGAACGAACGAAAGTATGGCACGACAAGAGGTTGATAACAAAAGACTTTCAAGAAGGACAACAAGTGATGTTATTCAACTCAAGGTTGAAATTATTTCCAGGCAAGTTAAAATCACGTTGGACAGGACCATACACGGTGGTAAGAGTATTCCCATATGGTGCGATTGAGATAAAAGGGAGAGAAGGGGCTCCCTTCAAGGTAAACGGACAGAGGTTAAAACCCTATCTGATCAATGACATGGAATACATGAACTTAGTAACCTCTCACACCTTAGAATAATAAGGAACTTGCGTCCGGCTAAAAGACGTTAAAGACAGCGCTACTTGGGAGACAACCCAAGGTATTTCAGTTTATTTAGTTTAAATGCAATTAGTCTTTATTTAGAAACGATCTCACGAGTAGTATACGTGTTGTGTTGACAGGTGAAAGCCAGGAACTTGGAAGGCGAAAACTGAAGAGAAGCCAAGATTTCCAAAAAATCGCCAGAGGACTGCATTTCCTGAAACAGTCGCGGTCTGAAGATTCGGAGAACGAGGAATTTGGGGCGCATGGCCACACTGAAAAATCTGAATTTTTTTTAAGACGCCCCGATCCGAAGGCCCTGTCGCCAAATCAAAAATCCAGAACCCCTCTCCCCTCACGGAATTCAAAGTACTAACCACCACCATTTTAGCCAAGTCTGTAAGTGTCTTATTTCTTTTATTGTCTTTGAGTCTACACACATTGGGGACAATGTGTGATTTAAGTTTGGGGGGTGTTTTATTTGTGTCTTAGTGCTGTTTTATTTAAGTCTTTTTGATTGTTTTGTGTATATTTTGAGTCACAAAATTTTCTTCTTTTGAGTCATAATTGTCTGTCAAAGATCATGTGTGTTGTAGTTACTAGAAACACCTAGTGAAGTAAGGTGGAATAATGTAATGGAATTGAAGCAACTATCTAAACACCTAGGTTAGATATGCCAAAAACTCACAAAATCTGTCTATTTGGAGTTTCTTGCTTAAATTATGCATGCTAAATGATGAAAACCTATGTGTTATGATTGCTTGATATTTGAGGCGAAATAGTTAGGATATGCATGTTAGGGAGATGACTCAGGCGTTTCTTTGATAGCCAATTCTTACCAATCTTTTCTATCCCGGACTTTAAAAGTATCCCTAGTCAGCCCCATTGAGCCTAAAAATTGAAACGTCTTCTTTGACACCCTATATTCCCACAAATTGTGCCATAAGTAAAAATATGAAATAGTGGAATAAATTGTGTTAAAAAAGAAACAAAAAGAGTGAACAAGCTTGTTGCACCCCAATAAAAAAAGTAATAAGAAATAGGCAAAAACCTAAGTTTGGGGGTGCTTGTCATTATTGTACACTTCACTCTCCCAAAATAAAAGAGGGGAAAGATTGAATTGAAGTGAAGGAAAGAACCAAAAGAAAAGGGAAAAATGGAAAAGCTAAAGAGCTTATGGTACACAAAAATGAGCCTAAATGCCTATTTTTACCTACCTATACCTAAGTCTACATTACAACCCTTAAAGTCCTGAAAATCTCTTTTATGCATATCCAGGATTAGTGGAGAATAGCAAGTAAAAATGCCATAGGATTTTTGAATTTTACAAGCATGATTCAGTATGTTGACTTCCATTAAGCATGATAAAAATGAGTTTGCGAAATATCTAGCTTAATGTGTTTAGTGTGCTAAAATTTCATGCTATATATTCCTGCATATTATTCTGCTAACCTTCATGTTTTTCTAGATAACACCAATGTAGCAAAAGTGATCAATGTCAGTGAGTCTTTTATTTTCGTTCTTTGAATCTTTAATTCTTTCTTTTTATCTTTGCTCGAGGGCGAGCAAATGTTAAGTTTGGGGGTATTTGATCGGTGTATTTTATATACACTTTTTGAGTCAGTTTTAGTTAGTCTTTTGTCCCTTTTTGTATAAATAAGTGTCGTATTAGGATAGATTTTCTTTCTTTTGAGTCAAAGTGGTTAAAATGGCCAAATGGCGGAAAATGAGCTAAAAGAGGGCAAAAGTGGAGGCTCCAGAGCGTAAAAGCAGAGAAAGTGGCGAACGAGGCAGAAACGCAGTCGTGCGCGACGCCTCATGCCAACGATGGCGGGCGCGCCAATATCGAAATACGCGAAGTCCCAGCGTCGCGGCGCCCTCGAGCAGAGATCGAGTCGCGGCGCGAATCATCCAATCTGCGAAGTTGCGGCGTAGCGCGGAAACTCAGGTTTAATGACGAATTTTGGGCCAGGCCTGAAGGGAAAAAGGTTGAGGCGGTTTGGAGCCTATAAAAGGAGAACCCTAGGCAGTTTTTAAGGGTTCCCTTTCTTGCACAACACAAGGATTCTTGCATTGAAGATTGGAGACCATAGTTTAGTAACTTTCTTTCCTTTTCTTTTCTTTTATTTTCAGTTTTGTATGATGAACCTTGAATTAGTTCTTGTCATGTCAATGGCTAGGAACTAATTCTTTTATAGGGCTTTCCATGTTAAATCACTAGAAACTTATGTTATGAATTAATGCATGGTTATGGTTTTTCTTCTTCTTGTTGAGATTTATCCAATAATTGCTTTGAATGCTTGGTAATTAATTGATCACTAATTACCATTATTTATATGATTTCTAATCAAACTTCGAAAGGAGGAGGTTGTGAATATGCTGTAAGTTGGGTAGACATATTTTGGATTGGGGATGAAAATACTTCAATTATTTATGTAGCGTTAATGAGAGGCTTAAAAATCCTAATTTTACGCATGGCGCGTGACAGTTAACTAGGTTTTTGTTCTTAATCCTCCTATAGAGTCATCCTTATCACCGAAAGGTAGAAAGGAGCAATACTAGGGTTGAGTGTTTATATAGCCTTAACGGGAGTATAAAACGATTTCGTAAACCTGCTAGCTCTGAGAGAAGAAGAACCATAATTCATTGTATTAATAAGTAACATAAGCGGATAGTTGATGAGACGTGTAAGCCCTATTCCCATCACAACTGTTATACCCCGTATTTTCTGAGTATGTACGTGAGGGCATACGTATTATAATTTGAGCCTTAAAGTAAGCATAGTTTCGAAATTTGTACACAAGTGCCAAAAAGAGTCGTTTTTCGACGAAACGTTTCCACAGCTTTCGTAGGGAAATTTCCGGCTATGTCATTAATAATTTTTGCGGATTTTTCCGAGAGACGAAACATTTTGGACCAACGGGAGGGTGACATGTGTCACCCTCACATTGGAAGGAAGTGGACGGCCAAATGGGAAGGTTGGCACGTTTTTTGTGCAAAAATTATGGTCAAGGGTTAGGTAGGATATTTTGTGTAGTTGATGAGCAAGTGGGACCCACAAACACATGGCTTCATCTTGACCTTACACTTGCCTTACACTTGGATAGATCTTGGCCATTGGTTGGCCATTTCTTGACCTATAAATACCATAAGTTGATGAACTTATTCATCCAAAAATTCTCTAAGTCTTGAAAAATCCCTCCTCTCCCTCTTGTTGTTTCGTCCACCACACCCTCCCTTTGAGAGCCCTTGGCAGAGCCTCCTCCACTTTGTGGTGTTTAGTCGTAGGGTACCCCTAGCCTAGTTGTCTCGTATAAATACCCCTTTTTGTGGTATAGAAATACTCTCCAGTATTGTTATAATGCCCAAATACGTTAGCCCCAAATACCTTGTAGTTTTCCCAAGGTTACACTTATACAAAAGCCAGAAAATACTATTATACTTCCTCAGTCCACAAAACGAAACCACTAAGTAAATCTTCACCCGTAGTTGAAGTTATAAGTAGAAGTTGGTTAGAACTTCTAAGGGTTGGTTGGAGGCGGGTCGGATCGCGCGGAGTAGGAGCTAAACCTTGCTCGGGATCGACATATAAACTCGGATAATTTTGGGCTTATCGAGGTAAACATTCCTAACCTACATTTGTAATTGGAAATTACATGTTGTAGGAGTATATAGTTAAGTATACTATATATAGAACTGAACATAGTTGTGCGGCAATGTCTTTTGACTTAAGCTGAATAATACTTACAGATGTCTTGCGACTTAAGCTGAATTTAAAGAAGAGAAGCGAAGTAATTACATAGGGGTGTATTCTGATGAACTTGTGTAGCATTCTTGTGTAGTAGAATTGTACGTCAGGTTAGGCGTGTTAACCCACTGGTTGGCTTGGTAGCGGCCTCGATAGAGGAGGAGATTTCTGTTGCGGGAGAGTCTTCTTGAATTTTACGTAGAATATTCTACGTCGGGATCTAAAGATATTAATAGGCGCTTTTTGGCCTCTATAGGTTGTAGTACTACGTGTGGGTGATCTGCTTGGCGAGAGTGTAGCGGACGGTTTGAGGTACTTGGAGCGTTTTGCTATTAGTCGATAATCGTCGCGAGGTATGTGAACCTCTTCTTATCTGTTCTAGCATGATAGGTGTATAACTATGTAGTACGGTAGACGTACATGTGTTAAATGTATTTGATTGTTTTTAAACATAAAGTTGAGAACTTACTTGGACGTGACCGGCAGTGACGGATAAATTCCACGGGTACGTTCCTGTTGATAGTGTTACTTTTGTTAATCGCTTTGGACATCTCGACCACGATCGTGGCGCTGCGAGTATGCTTCCACTTTGATTACCGCCTTGTTGTCTTATTGTTTCCCTTTGGACATCTTGTGCGATCGTAAGCCGCGGGTATGCTTCCATTTGGAATCTTTGTCTTATTGTTTCCCTTTGGACATCACGACCACGATCGTAAGCGCTGCGGGTATGCTTCCATTTGGAATGTTGTCTTATTTGTTCCCTTTGGACATCACGACACGATCGTAGCGCGGGTATGCTCCCATTTGGATTGTTGTCTTGTTGTTATCATATCATAGGCTGCCGTGATGAGAAGGTACTCCGCAGGCGGGATTGATGTTGTGGGCGTGAGACCACGAATTGATATAATCATTATGTGTGTATCTTGTAGTTTAGTTATCATACACATCTCCGCTTTCATAGACTATTATGATTTCATTCTGATATTTTCTGATTTCACATACTTGGTACTGTTATCTTGACCTCGCCCGGAAGCTGCGTTCATCTGCGGTAGAAATCGTCATTTAGTCGATCCGCGTTTAGGATCTCATTTCGTTTTGGGAAGCTCCGTTTCGTCGGAGGCTTATCTTTGGTATGTTACCACAGTCTGTAAGTTCTTATGCGTTCGGGGTATGGCGGGGCCTGTCCGTCATAGTTGTTGTATAAATCTTAAGTGCATGTACTTGTTGTGGCGGGGTTTGTAAAAGGATAAGCTGTTCGGTATTTATGTATATATGATGAAGGCAACTGTTTTGGTTGGCCTGTTTATTTATCTTGTCTCTTAATTCATGTTCATGTTTTTATTTCCGCTGATTTTCTCTGATGTTGTATCACTAGGGTGCCCGGGGTAAGGCACCAGTCACGGGCCCGGGTTCGGGTCGTGACAACAACTGAAGTAATTCCTATAGTTAATTAACTTTTATAATTGTTAGTTATAAACCACAAAATCAAATATCGGTTACCAAATAGATACCAAAAGATAGATAATTGGTAATTGAACACTAATCCTTGTGGACGATATTCGGTCTTACCAAGACTATATTACTTGTCACGATAACGTGCACTTGCGTTAAAGTGTGTGCATCTTTTCGCGCATCAGGAAGTGCTGCCTAAATTTTTATACGAAAAGAGAACCATTACTTGGTATATGACCTACACTTGTAAGCATGAAGTTGATAGACGTGTTATTGTTATTATAGGTTGAAGTACTACTTGAGACGTATTCTAATTGTCAAGTTGGTATAGCCTATAAGGTATGTGAACTATCCTTCCTTCTTTTGGCATGTTTATATGAAGTGAATGTACGACGGACGTACATAATTTTATTGGATCTTAATCCTTAATGAAGGATGTGATAGTGTCTTGGTGTTTCTAAAATGAAAGTTCATTTAATGGTTGGTACATGATATGATGGTACCTTGGTTTTTCTAAAATGGAAGTTCAATTTAATGGTTGGTACATGATATGATGGTACCTTGGTTTTTCTAAAATGAAAATTCATTTTAATGATTGGTACATGATATGATGGTACCTCGGTTTTTCAAAAATGAAAGTACATTTTAAGGATTGGTACATGATATGTTGGTATCTTGGTTTGCCTTAATGATATGATTGGTACATGATATGTTGATACCTAGGTTTTATTCCTTTGAGAGTCAAAAGATGAGTTAAATTGCACAAGGTTGCTCGTGATAGTTATTCATGCAAGTGTTATTATTCCATTTCACACCGAGTCTCATAATGGGCCGGGACACGTTATATGTATATAATTCCATGGGTGTGTATCCATGATGCGGGTATAGACCCCTATGATTCCATGGACATGTATCCATGATGCGAGTATAGATACTTATGACAGTATATGATTCCATGGACATGTATCCATGATGCGAGTATAGATACCTAGGACGGTATATGACTCCCACTTTTTAAAAAGGCACAGTTGACTCTCTATTATTACAAGGTACAGTTGGCTCTTATTTATATGACACAGTTGGATCTGGTATTTGATTTTCATACTTGTCCCTGTTATCTGTTGGCCAGTTATGATCTTATTTACTGTACTTTATATTTACATACTTGGTACATGTTGTACTGACCCCCTTCTCCGGGGGGCTGCGTTCATGCCCGCAGGTGTAGGTACTCAGTTTAGTGATCCGCGTGCTTAGGATCATTGCTCAGCTTTTGGGATAGCTCCATTGTTCCGGGGCTTATCATTATAGTACAGTTTTGTCGTTATAGGCTTATGTATATTCAGGGGTACGACGGGGCCTTGTCCCGTCATAGTTACTGTCTTAATCTTAGAGGTCTGTAGTCATGTGTGAGTTGGACATATGTACAGTTGTACTTCATTTTGGATTTGTGTATATAATGGTGGCCTTGTCATCTTGCCTGTTTTATTATAAGAGTTTGCCATTAGAGTTTAGGGGACAGGATCCCCTTGTTTTGAGATTATGAGTTTTCATTAGCTTCCGCTGGTCATATGTGTTGTGTGGGTATAAGGGTGCCCAGGTAGGGCACCAGTCGCGGACCCGTCGGCTCGGGTCGTGACATGTATTGCATTCATATCATCCATATATATAGGACATTTCATTCATTACTTGTGGTTAGACTTGTATTGGCAGTGATTGTTGATGACTTGACTAAATTCTGGACATAAAATGATTATAGTTATTTCTTGATACTTGAGTTATTATAGAACTCTTTTGGAAACTGGATAACGTAAGTATTATGGACTCTTATTGAAATAAGGAAACATGTGAACTCTTTGAATCATTATGTGGACTGTGTGACACTTAGACTTTTGGACTGTGTATTTTCTCATCGGCATTCTCTAAATGAATTACGTTATGGTCTTGAACTCTCGATATATCATATGTAATGAATGATCGAGGTTGTATTTTCGGAAGAGGTGGGTGGGAGTGGGGCAGGGCAAGAAAGTAACAATCATACCCGATATTCAGAGCGCTGGAGATAGTATAGAAATATTTGGTGTCAACTTGGTATTTATCTCTGATTATGTACCTTCCGTCATTGTCGTCCTATGATGTCTACGGGAGTACGTTATGTAATCATGCTACACTTTCTTCATCTTTTCTTGATGCATATACAGATCTGATGACTAGTTTGAGACCGCATGGCTGAGTTCGAGCAGTTGATCCCCAACTATCAGGGTGAGGATGTTATCTCCAGCATGTCTCCGATTTGCTTATTCTCTTACATTTTACTTCTAGTTCAGAGATATATTTACAGATTTTGAGACTATGTATTTGGTTTTGGCACTTCTTTTCCATCTAGGACTTGTATCTTATTTTAGTGTTCTTCTACCCATAAATTGGATAACTTGGGGTTGGTTTTGGATATATCAGACTTATCATTTTCTTCCGCTTTATATTATGAGATAACTTATGTAGTATTTGTATTTCTTCCTCTTGTACTTATGTCGTATCATATTAATGATTTGGGAGTGGTTTGCCTATGTGGTGGGATTATGTATGTGACACCACGATTCCTGAAAAGGGGTCGTGACAAAGTTGGTATCAGAGTCCTAGGTTAAATGGTCTTAAGAACAAGAGCAATGTCTAGTAGAGTTTCGCAGATCAGTGCAGAGACATCCATACTTATCTTTGAAAGTTTACACATAATACAAGAACATAATCCTTAACCATACCAAGACTTCTAAAACTAATCTCGGGCCCTCTGCATCAAGATCCAAACTTTATTACCCAAAAATCATAAACATATACTAGATAATCCTATCCTTACGGTAATTAGAAACCTAAGCTCATTTGGACCTTCAATTGCACATTTAAGAAAAGCCCCAATTTCTAAAACCTATAATTTATCCCAAATCAAAAAGGGGTTCTATAATAAAATTAAAGGCTACAACATGATCAACTAACATAATTCCATACTAATTCACAATATTAAGGTAAACTAATCCATAAAACACCCTTAAATCAAAGATTCAACCTCTCTTAAACTCTCATGAAAACTACAACTTATCTCCTCAATTCACATACATTCTATACCACTATTAAAGACTTAAACATGATATATAACCACAAAGAGTAAAGAACCTTACCTCAAATGATGAACTTAGTCAAAACCCTCAAGAATCCCCTTTTTGCAGCTTTGGAATCGAGGAATTTTTTTTGGGAAAGTGATTCGACCTACATCGGGCTTGTTGAGGTGATGGCATTTGATACCTCCCCTTAGTTGTCACGACCCGACCGCGGGGCCACGACTGGTGCCCTACCTGGGCACCCCGTTCAGGTATACATCAGAGAATAGCAGCGGAAAATACACAACATACAACATTTAGACAATAGTAACACAAGCTAGCCGATAAGGCCGCCTTCCATAAATATGCATAATCCAAGAAAAACTGTACAACTCGGTTCTTACAGCCCCAAACCACAACATGTGACTACAAACCTCTAGGAATAACAATAGTGGCGGGGCGGCATCGCGACCGAACTTCGAACTGTGTTGGTGTCTTACCACAGGCACCCTAGTGATACAACATCGAGAAAATCAATGAAATAAAAACATGAACATGAATTAAGAGACATGATAAATAAGCAGGCCAACAAGCGATTTGCCTTGGTATATATACATAAATACGACGATTATCATTTTTACAAACCACCGCCGATTACTCTGAGACCTCTAAGATTTACAACAGCTATGACGGGACAGGGCCCCGCCATACCCCTGAATGTACAAGCATCTACAGACTCAGGGTAACATACCAAAAGATAAGCCTCCGAAGAATGGGGCTTCCCGACACGCTGAACTGTGATCCTATGAGCGAGGATCCACAACCGATATATTTCTACCTGCGGCATGAACGCAACCCCGAAGGAGTCGATCCAGTACCAAGTATGTGGCGTAAAAGATTGTAAATGAAATCATAATAGTCTATATAAAGCGGGAGACATGTATGATAACCAAACTACGATTCACAACATAAGCGATCATGTCAGTCGGGGACTCACGCCTCAAGTCATCCGCCGTGCGTGGAACTCCTTCGCCATTGCCGGCGATCAGGTGTAAATCGTGTGGAATCGTGTCTCGGCCCATCCGTGGGGCCGGTAAAGAATCATGTGAAATCGTGTCGGCCCGTCTCGTGGGACTCGGTGAGAATCATGTGGAATACGTGTCGACCCGTCTCGTGGGACTCGGTGAGAACCATGTGGAATCGTGTCGGCCCGTCGTGGGACTCGGTAGATAATCAAATGGAATACGTGTCGGTCCATCGTGGGACTCGGTGCATAATCGGATGGAATCGTGTCGGCCCGTCTCGTGGGACTCGGTAGATAATCGGATGGAATCGTGTCGGCCCGTCTCGTGGGACTCGGTAGAATGTCGGATGGAATCGTGTCGCCCGTCTCGTGGGACTCGGTGAAGAATCGTTCATAACAAATCAGTGACCCTCCATCGAGATACGCGGTGGTATAAATGCGGTATTTGCACAACAAGGCTATCAAACACAAACATAGGCAAGTTACACACAACTCGAGTTTATTTTAGGCGAAGTCCGGTTACGACCCCAAAGTATTACGTGCGTTAAATTCTTTTAAAAGATCCATTTCTTTTATAAAGGTCACCCGATACCGTAGTATTAAAATAGAGTGACTTCACATTTTTAGGTAAACCAAAACACTTTCCTTTTTAACATCAAGTAACAACATTCTTTTCCAAAGGTTGAGTTTGCCTAATTTCAAATACTTAAGTCTCTTATTTTAGAAAGGTTTCATAGTCCATAGACTTAATCACTTAAGAATATAATCCTCTTTTAAACAATTTGAGAAACATATGTGAGTAGGTTATTCTTGTTCGTAATCAATCTTATTAAAGCAGCCATGATCTAGGAAATGTAATATCATTTTGTCTCATCTTAGCTTCTATGCAGATGGAGGTTTCTACTGGTTTTAATAATACATAATTAGTCAAAACATTTCCTTTTATTAACATTGCAGTGGTTTGTCGATACTCATTCTGATTTCCAAAATCAGTAACACATTATTCCTTTTAAAAACCAAGTACTCATTACTCACGAATGAGGTTTCATACTAACATCCATATTAAGTCAAGTCTCTTATCTTTTAAGATTAAGTCTCTTAACTTCTAAAAATCAGTAAACCATTCTCTTTATCTCTCTTAAGACGTTATACCTAACTTCCCATAAAGCTAGTATAACTCTTATGTTTTCAAAACCAAGTATTACTCTTCTTTCAGAAAGGTTTCTTAATTCTTTCGAAATACTTCAAGATTCTTATCATCACACATCAAGTCAGTTATAAGTCAAATCAGTTATCTTTAAAAACCACAAAGCATTTCTTACTTACATAAAGCTGTTATAACCAACTTCCCATAAAGCCGTTATAACACTTTATGTTTTAAACCAATCAAATACATTCAACACATGTACGTCTACCGTACTACATAGTTATACACATATCATGCTAGAAAAGATAGGAAGAGGTTCACATACCGCTGACGATTATCGACTAATAGCAAAACGCTCCAAGTACCTCAAACCGTCGGCTACCCTTAAGCCAAGCGGATCACGCCACACGTAGTACGTCAACCTATAGAGGCCAAGGCGCTATTAACATCTAGATCTCAGCGTAGAATATTCTACGAAATTTGGAACACTCCCCGCATGGCGGCGTAAATCTCCTCTCTCTATCGAGGCGCTATGAGCCAACAACTCCAGAGGGGGTTGTACGTCTAATCCGGACGTGTACAATTCTACTTCATGATAAAGCTACACAAGTCTCTGTCTGATCCTAAGTAATTCTGATTCGATTCTCTTCTTTAAATTGGGCTTAAGTAAAAGACATTGCCGCACAATTATGTTCAGTTCTATATATAGTATACTTCAACTATATAATCCTATAACATGTAATTTCCAATTACAATAGAAGGTCAAGAGTGTTTACCTCGATAAGCCCAAAATTATCCAAGTTTATATGTCGATCTGAGCAAGGTTTAGCTCTACTCAGTGCGCTCCAATCGCTCCAAACAACCCTTAGAAGTTCTCGCACTTACTTAACACTTCAACCGACTATGAAGGTTTTCCTTAGGGTTTCGTTTTTGTGGTGAGGAAAGTATAATAGTATTTTAGGATTTTGTATAAGTGTAACCTTGGGAATACTACAAGGTATTTGGGCGAGGTATTTGGGCATAATAACAATACTTGGAGTATTTCTATACCACAAAAAGGGGGTATTTATACGAGACAACTAGGCTAGGGGTACCCAGCTGAACACATGAGGGGAGGGGACCCTCTCGCCAAAGCTTACCGAGGGGGCTTTGGGCGATTTTTAACTCACGAGGAGAGATTTCAAGACTTGGAAAATGATTTTTGGATGAAGAAAGTTCATCAACTAAGGGGTATTTATAGGTCAAGCAAGGGCGACCAATGGCGAGATCAATCGAGTGTAAGGCAAGTGTAAGGCTAGGATTAAGCCATGTGCACCTTATCCATCTACCACACCAACTTGCACAAATATCCTACCTAACCATGCCACCTTTCTCGTCCATTACCGCCCAAACGTGCTCCAATTAGAGGTGACAAGTGTAAGCCTCTCGTTAATCCAAAATGTTCGTCTCTGGAAAAATCCGCAAAATTATAAATGACATATTGGAATTTTCCCTTATGAAGTTTAGTAAAGCGTTTAGTCGAAAACGATTCTTTCGGCACTTGTGCCTAAATTTCGAACTTAGCCTAACTTTAAGGCTCAAATTAAAATCGTCGCCTCACGTACATACTGCGAAATACGGGTATAACATTCTCTCCTTAGAAACATTCGTCCGAATGTTCCTTCTGAGCGGATAACGATAAAGTTCCTCCAAGTTGTCAGCGCCACGCTGCCACGAAATAACACATGCGGCGCAAATACTTAAATCCGGCCAGCGAGGAACCACCTCGATGATGCAAAACAATACCAACTCGCTCTTGGTCGAGGACACTCCTTCGTATATTCGTTTCTCAAAAATGATTACTCTCATCTTTCGGCCTGAGTTCACTTCCTTCCTTCGCCGTGCCCTTCGAACACCGAACTCTTCTTAGTACCGTACCACACTTGATCAACGACACGTTCCCCAAGACTTTGGAGTCACCACCTCCAAACTTGGTCATCTTACTAGCCTCGATCTCCTTAAGGCCATTCCGGCCTTCGCGATCCGCTACGGTCGAACATCTCCACGAACTCATCGATGGTCATCTACACGGGCCTAGCACCCTCGTGACCCTACCACTGGCGGGACCACCCGGTGACCCCAGCGCCGAAGCAGGCCGCGGGTTGGCCCGCGCAACATGACCCGACCCACAACGCGTGAGCTCTTGTTTCCGTCCGAACAATCTTACAAATTCACGTCATGAAAGCTACCACTTCCATCTCACACTACCCATGGATTTATCCACAACACATTTATACAAGTATTTCAACAAAGACTAACCGTAAAATCTTTATTCAAGAATGACCTTACATCTAAGGTCTCAACATGAAATATTCTAAGGTTCACACTTCCCATGCCCCCATACCTAACCTTTCAACAAACCATGCTTTCTAACTCATAACCAACATAACGCTACCCGTACATAGCACACAATAATAAGGTCATCATATCATGCATACAAATCTCTATAGGGTTAAGGATATACCTGAATCTACCGCTCCACTCTAATCATAGGCACGCCTGCGATAATATGAAAGCGATGAACACCCGCGACCGTGGTGAGTCATTCGTGCATGCATCCTTCCTATTAGGGCGGTTTCTCGTCATATGGCCACACGGCGCGGGAAAAACAAGCACGATAAAAAGCGACATTCCGGGATGGCGTACGCGCGATGTGCCACGAGAAAACACGAACGTGGCTAGAACCCGTATATCGTGAACCGAAGCCACGGAGCTCGACCGGCTCGAATACCTGAGCGTCACGGCGTAGCGGGGACTATTACGCCTGGCGGAGGTGCATAACTAGTCTGCTTGAGGCGGCCGCCTCGAAAATTACCAAGGACCTGCTTGTTACGGCCTCTTGGCGATCTGGTCATTCGTCGACCTCTCGTGCCTCGAATCGGTCATGAGCTTGCGTGCGGGCAATGTCCATGCGGTGAAGAGCTACACCGTACAAGCCTCTGCCAAGTAATCATCGCCCGGTGGCGTAGTGGTGTACTCTGTCCTCCATATCGGCTACTCTGGCGGGAACATACCGAGCTAATGAGTCGAACTCCATTGTACTCTCTAACCGTCGCCCGTCTGCCTCAGCGTCAAAAATCGCCGGTCAGAGCCCTCCTCATACGTGGGGGCAAGAAATGTGCAAGAAAAGCCCTTGAGAACTTCGTCCCATACGGTGGAAGTGCATGCTCTTCCCGGGGCGGCTCGCGAATCAAACGATCAGCTGCGGTATCACGCGGTGATGCGAACCAATACCATCGACTACGCCTCGAGACTCGATCACTCTCATGATCGTGTAGTGTCGGATAAACTCACGAGGGTCATCCTCGGCTCTCGATCCATAGAACATTTGGCGGCTCTGACTCGAGAAAGTCACGTAGCCTCAAATGCGCTTCGGGGTGAACTACGGGTGCTCTTGGGCTGGCTGCGTCCGGCCTATCCTCATATCGGCCACGACCACGGCGATGGCGGCCATCTCCTTGTACCCCGTCTCATCTGCTCCGGTGTGGGGTGGAGGCTCAGTCTTGTAGTCTCGGCCATTCTGCGGCTCTAAGTCTGCCGTCTTTGGCGTCGCGAAGCTCGCGTCAAGCACAATCTCGGTCTTGGCGGGCTGCGCCTCGACTACTCTGTATCCCACTAGCGGCTCCTGGCTGCCTTGCCGCCGGGCACTGGGTTGCCTTACGCGGAGCATAGCGGTAAAAGCGAAATACGTCGGAGGTCGATTAATCACGGCTCAAGGCACGATCTCGGAATGAGAAGAAATGGAAACGATCCTAAGTGTCCTGCGGCCTCGCGATTATAGATGTGGTGCACAACACATCGATAATCAAGACTACTACTGAACACGATGCGTAGACACTTTCAGAGGACTAAGCGCTCGATACCACTTTTGTCACGACCGAACCGGGCGTGGTAGTGCCTACCGGGCACCTGGTGATACAACATCGAGGAATCGTGAAATAAAAACATGAACATGAATTAAGAGACATGATAAATAAGCAGGCCAACCAGCAGTTGCCTTGGTATATATACATAAATACGAGCAGTTATCCTTTTACAAACCACACTTGCCTGTGATTACTACAGGACCTCTAAGATTTACAACGGTATGGCGGGACGGGGCCGCCATACCACAGAATGTACAAGCGTCTACGGACCGAGTAACATGCAAAAGATAAGCCTCAGAAGAATGGGGCTTCCGACGCTGACTGTGATTACATGGCGAGGATCCTGGCGATGTACTACTGCGGCGTGACGCGGCCCCGAGAGAGTCGATCTGGCAATTACCAAGTATGTGAAAGCGTAAAGGCGTAAATGAAATCATAATAGTCTATATAAAGCGGGAGACATGTATGATAACCAAACTACGATTCGCGACATAAGCGGTCATGTCAAGTCGGGGACTCGCGCCTCAGTCATCCGCCGTGCGTGGAACTCGCCGCCAGCTGCCGTGATCTAGGTGTAAATCGTGTGGAATCGTGTCGGCCCATCCGTGGGGCGGTAAAGAATCATGTGAAATCGTGTCGGCCCGTCTCGTGGGACTCGGTGAGAATCGTGTGGAATCGTGTCGGCCCGTCGTGGGACTCGGTGAGAACCGTGTGGAATCGTGTCGGCCCGTCTCGTGGGACTCGGTGAATGTCGGATGGAATCGTGTCGGCCCGTCTCGTGGGACTCGATGAATAATCGGATGGAATCGTGTCGACCCGTCTCGTGGGACTCGGTGAATGTCGGATGGAATCGTGTCGGCCCGTCGTGGGACTCGGTGAAGAATCGTTCATAACAAATCAGCGACCTCCATCGAGAGAGCGGTGGTATAAATGCGGTATTTGCACAACAAGGCTATCAAACACAAACATAGGCAAGTTACACACAACTCGAGTTTATTTTAGGCGAAAGTCGAGTTCGACCCCAAGTATTACGTCGTTAAATTCTTTTAAAAGATCCATTTCTTTTATAAAGGTCACTGATACGTAGTATTAAAATAGAGTGACTCGCATTTTAGGTAAACCAAAACACTTTCCTTTTAACATCAAGTAACAACGTTCTTTTCCAAAGGTTCAAGTTTGCCTAATTTCAAATACTTAAGTCTCTTATTTTAGAAAGGTTTCATAGTCCATAGACTTAATCACTTAAGAATATAATCCTCTTTTAAACAATTTGAGAAACATATGTGAGTAGGTTATTCTTGTTCGTAATCAATCTTATTAAAGCGACCGTGATCTAGGAAATGTAATATCATTTTGTCTCATCTTAGCTTACATGCGGATGGAGGTTTCTCTTGGTTTTAATAATACATAATTAGTCAAAACATTTCCTTTTATTAGCTGCGGTGGTTTGTCGATACTCATTCGATTTCCAAAATCGGTAACACATTATTCCTTTTAAAACCAAGTACTTATTACTCATGAATGAGGTTTCATACTAACATCCATATTAAGTCAAGTCTCCTATCTTTTAAGATTAAGTCTCTTAACTTCTAAAAATCGATAAACCATTCTCTTTATCTCTCTTAAGGCGTTATACCTAACTTCCCATAAAGCTAGTATAACTCTTATGTTTTCAAAACCAAGTATTACTCTTCTTTCGAAAGGTTTCTTAATTCTTTGAAATACTTCAAGATTCTTATCATCACACATCAAGTCGGTTATAAGTCAAATCGATTATCTTTAAAAACCACAAAGCATTTCTTACTTACATAAAGTTTATAACCAACTTCCATAAAGCCGTTATAACACTTTATGTTTTAAACAATCAAATACATTCAACACGTATGCGTCTACGTACTACGTAGTTATACACGTATCATGCTAGAAAGATAGGAAGAGGTTCACATACCTCGCGGCGATTATCGACTAATAGCAAAGCGCTCAAGTACCTCAAAGTCGGCTACCCTTAAGCCAGCGGATCACGCCACACGTAGTACTTGACTATAGAGGCCGGCGCTGTTAACATCTAGATCTCAGCGTAGAATATTCTACGAAATTTGGCACCTCCCCACACCGCGTAAATCTCCTCTCTATCGAGGCGCTAATAGGCGACAACTCACAGAGGGGGTTATGCGTCTAATCGGGCGTGTACAATTCTACTTCACGATAAAGCTACACAAGTCTCATGTCTGATCCTAAGTAATTCTGATTGTTCTCTTCTTTAAATTGGGCTTAAGTCAAAAGACATTGCGCACAATTATGTTGATTACATATATAGTATACTTCAACTATATAATCCTATAACATGTAATTTCCAATTACAATAGAAGGTCGAAGTGTTTACCTCGATAAGCCCAAAATTATCCAAGTTTATATGTCGATCTGAGCAGAGTTTAGCTCTACTCAGTGCGCTCCAATCCGCTCAAACAACCCTTAGAAGTTCTCATAACTTCTACTTAACAACCAATGACTATGAAGGTTTTCCTTAGGGTTTCGTTTTTGTGGTGAGGAAAGTATAATAGTATTTTACAGGCTTTTGTATAAGTGTAACCTTGGGAATACTACAAGGTATTTGGGCGAGTATTTGGGCATAATAAAAATACTTGGAGAGTATTTCTATACCACAAAAAAGGGGTATTTATACGAGACAACTAGGCTAGGGGGTACCCGGCTGAACACCTGAGGGGAGGAGGACCTGCCGGCGAAAGCTTCTCGAAGGGGGCTTTGGGCGATTTTTAACTCATGAGGAGAGATTTCAAGACTTGGAAAATGATTTTTAGATGAAGAAAGTTCATCAACTAAGGGTATTTATAGGTCAAGCAAGGGCGACGATGGCGAGATCAATCAGTGTAAGGCGAGTGTAAGGCTAGGATTAAGCCATGTGCACCTTATCCATCTACCACGCGCGACTTGCACGAATATCCTACCTAACCATGCCACCTTTCCGTCCATTACCGCCCAGCGTGCTCGATTAGAGGGTGACAAGTGTAAGCCTCTCGTTGATCCAAAATGTTTAGTCTCTCGGAAAAATCCATAAAATTATAAATGACATGGCGGAATTTTCCGCCATGAAGTTTAGTAAAGCGTTTAGTCGAAAAAGCGATTATTTTGGCACTTGTGCCTAAATTTCGAACTTAGCCTAACTTTAAGGCTCAAATTAAAATCGTGCGTACGCGTACATACTGCAAATCGAGGGTATAACGAGGGCCCGTACCACGAATGTACACAAATCTCGACATCGAGGAAGAAGCGTACCAAAAAGACAAGCGTCAGAAATGGAGCTTGGACGTCGATAAGTGATCCAGAATGAGGATCCACCGCTGCTTTACCTGTGCGGCATGAGCGCGGCCAGGAAGGGAGTCGATTACATGATATGTACTAAGTATGTAAAGCGGAAAATCGTAAATTACATCATAAGTTTAAAAAAAGCGGGAGGCATGTATGATAATAAAATTACGATTACGATTGCCTTACTAACGATGAGTAACTAATAATATCGTCTGACATAAATATAGGAAGCTCGCGATCAAAGTAGGACCATCCGCGGTGTCGTTAAACAATCCTACTCGCGGGACTATTTCACGTATAGGTCGTGTGGACCCGCGTGAGGTATTCCTCGCGTAAATTTGTATCCGTCGCGTGAGACTATTTCACCACGTAAGCCCATAAGGACTCGCGTGAGGTATTCCTCGCGTCGTGGGTAGCAAATCCACGGAAGCGGTGGTATAACTATCTTGAGGATTTACCCGCCGATTATACTCTTACAGGCGGGTGGTATAACTATCTTGAGGATTTACCCGCCGGATATACTCTTACTCTGGAGAAGGTGGTATAACTATCTTGGGAATTTACCCTCGGATATACTCTTACTATCTCAATGACCATCGTACATAAAGTAAGCAAGTTAAGAAATCCACAACATTGTATTATACACTCTCATTTTAGTTTACTTAAGGCACTAGCATATCTTTTATAAAGATCAGGAATTTAACTTAAGTACTACATACTTCTACTCTTTAAAACAAATGACTCTTTTTAGTATAAAACTTCCAAGATACTATTAACCATAGTATCAGTCGAAATACGTTTCAAGACAAGTCACAATACCTTTAGAAATAAAGTTAGGTTTCTAAATCAAGTGACTCCTTTTATTATAAAACCTTAGGCAATTGATGCCTTAAAATCAAAGTATCTTTCATTAAATCAAGTCATTTATCTTTCCATAAAGCTAATATAACCAACTTCCCATAAAGTCGTTATATTCACTTTATACCTTAGTCAAGTACAATTTCTATCCAAGGGACATGCGTTTAAAGCGAACAAGTATCACATCTTTAAAACTCTTGAAGTCCCTTAACTTTAATAAAGCGTAAGACATCCTTAATACTTTCAAAGAAGTGAGTTAATCTCTAACTTACCCGACTTGGCTATTCATAAAACTAGTAAAGGATATCAAGGTCGTATGCGTCTGAAGTACTATATCGTCTGACTAGTCATGCTCGAAAGATAGGAAAAGTTCTACATACCTCTTGGTCGAACCAACGCCAAGTACAAAATCCGCGTAGAATGTCAACTATAATATTCACAATCGTCTATTAACGCCTTACTTCAAGCGTAGAATACTATAAGTGTAAAGTCTCTAAATTCTACGGAAAAATCGGATGACGCCTCCTTTGTTTCTACTTACTTTGCCACCTTTTTCAAGTGAATACAATAACCAAACGCGCTTATTTAAGGCCTAATCAATCTGATCAACAATAGGGGATTACCGCCTACTAGGCGTATAAAATTCCGCCATGATTCATGTACAACAATCGATAATGCGACCATTTTGACTACAAATATAACCTGACAAGTCTTTCATCCACAAGTTGCCTTCGCGTGTTATATAGCCATGACCAACTTTGACAACCTTAACCGTCCCTTTAAATAACATGCGACAACTAAACTATCGATTTCCTTTGTATTTCACATTTCAAATGGCTATCAATACCTATAATACATATCAATCTAAAACATGATTCACGTGGTCAATTTCAACTATAACAAGGATTATTATAAATTTCCAAGAGAAGAGGAAGTCTTTTACCTTTTGGATTAGCCACTAAAACCCTTTTCTTGACTCCTTTTTAGTCAAACTCGTCATGAGCTTCCACGATTTATCAACACTTTGCCTTCTTAGCGCTCCATCAATACCAGCTAAGCTAGGCTTTTCTTTAATCTCTGAGAGAAAAGGGAGAGGAGTTCTTAGGAGGGTTTTAAGATGAAATGACCAAGTTTTCAAGACTTGGTCTTAAAATAAGACCACTCCTTGGTCGACAAGATGGGAGGACACTTGTCGCCTCCCATAAGCCTTTTCGAAAATATCCCTGTTTCCGACTTTCGCGGAAAAATCCCGTCTCGGCGCCGGCGCTGCCTTTCGAAGGATCTTGGGATTAGTGGCGCGCGGCCACGCTGCTGGCCGCGGCGCTGCGACGCCTGATTCAAAAATCTTTCCTCCGCGCCTGTCCACTGAACTTCTAACGCCCATACCTCTCCGCTCCGATGTCCTATCGACGAGCGGTTTGTTGCGTTGTAAACTAGACTCATCAAACTTTATACTAGGCTTGTTAAACACCTCTCAATTCTTAATAACTGGGGTACAACACTTCAAAGTAGACTCAAAATCCGTCCAACACATATTTGTCAACTTATCTAATCTTTCTGAATTTACGGGGTGTAACATTAGTGCAGAGGAGCATTCGCCCCTGCGTGATCACCTCTTACGCCGGTGGAACCTGCGATAACTCAAATCCGACCTGCGAGCCAGCGAGGCAAACTGCGAGGCGGATAGTCCGCGCTAGGGCGAACACCAAACACCAGCAACTTGGATTTCCACCTAAAATTCTACCAAACACATGAAACACTCCTGAGACTCCTCCGACACAAACCAGACATGCTCTCCTAAGATAAACAGTGCTACAAACTTACTCGCATCCTCAGATTTTCCATTTGATCGAGATAAGACTGTAATACCTCGTATTTCCAGAGTATGTACGTGAGCGCGTACGTATTATAATTTGAGCCTTAAAGTTGGCTAGTTTCGAAATTTGTACACAACACCCGATTAGAGTCGTTTTTTTGAAAGCGTTTCCACGACTTTCGTAGGAAAATTCCGGCTATGTCATTTATAATTTTTGCGGATTTTTAGAGGCGAAACATTTTGGACCAACGAGAGGCGACACTTGTCACCTACAATTGGAAGAGTGGGCGGCAATGTTGGGCGAAAAAGTGGCCAATGGGTTAGGTAGGATATTTGTGCAAGTTGGTGTGGTAGATGGATAAGGTCGCATGGTTGAAATCTAGCCTACTTGCACCACCTTGTCTTCATCTTGGCCATTGGTTGGCCTTCACTTGACCTATAAATACCCCTCTACAGTTGAAGACTTTATTCATCCAAAAACTTGAGCAATCTATCTAAGTCTCAAAATACTCCCTCTCCCGAGCTTTCGTCCACCACCCCCCTCCCTTTGAGGCCCTTTGGCGAGCTTCCACTCCACTTTTGTAGTGGTTAGCGGTAGGGTACCACTAGCCTAGTTGTTTTCGTATAATACCCCTTTTTGTGGTATAGAAATACTCTCTAGTATTGTTATAATGCCCAAATACCTTGGCCCAAATACCTTGTAGTATTCCCAGGTTACACTTTTACAAAAGCCAGAAAATACTATTATACTTCCTCGATCCAAAAGCGAAACCACAAGTAAATCTTTACAGTAGTTGAAGTTTTAAGTAGAAGTTAGTTAGAACTTCTAAGGGTTGGTTGGAGGCGGGTCGGGCCTTGCGGAGTAGGAGCTAAACCTTGCTCGGGATCGACTTATAAACTCGGATAATTTTGGGCTTATCGAGTAAGCGTTCTTGACCTACATTTGTAATTGGAAATTACATGTTATAGGAGTATATAGTTAAGTATACTATATATATAGAACTGAACATAGTTGTGCGGCAATGTCTTTTGACTTAAGCTGAATAATACTTACGCGATGTCTTGCGACTTAAGCACGAATTTAAAGAAGAAGCGAGCGTATTACATAGGGTGTATTACGATGAACTTGTGTAACATTCTTGTGTAGTAGAATTGTACGTCAGGTTAGACATGTTAACCCCTGGTTGGCTTGGTAGCGGCCTCGATAGAGGAGGAGATTCTGTTGTTGCGGGGAAGTCTTTGCGAATTTTATGTAGGATATTCTCCATTGAGATCTAAATGTTAATAGGCGCGTTGTGGCATCAATAGGTTGAAGTACTACGTTTGGCGTGATCTACTTGGCAAGGAGTAGCGAAGCGGTTTGAGGTACTTGGAGCGTTTTGCTATTAGTCGATAATCGTCGCGAGGTATGTGAACCTCTTCCTATCTGTTCTAGCATGATATGTGTATAACTATGTAGTGCGGTAGGCGTCATGTGTTTAATGTATTTGATTGGTTTGAAACATAAAGTGTTATAACGGCTTTATGGGTAGTTAGTTATAACGACTTTATGTAGGTAAGAAAATGCTTTGTGGTTTCAAAGGGTAAGCGATTTGACTTATAACGGATTTGATGTGTAGTAATAAAGAACTTGAAGTGTTTCAAAAGACCTTTTGAAAGAAGAGTAATACTTGGCTTTGAAAACATAAGAGTTGTACTAGCTTTATGGGAAGTTAGGTATAACGTCTTAAGAGTGATAAAAGAATGGTTTCTTGATTTTTAGAAGATAAGAGACTTGACTTAATGGAATTAATATGAATTTTGTTAAAGTGTGAAAACTCATTCGTGAGTAATGAGTACTTGGTTTTAAGAGGAATAATGTTTCTTGATTTGAAATCGGAATGAGTATCGACAAACCAACTGCGGCGTTAATAAAGGAAAATGTATTGAATAATGAAGTATGGTATTAAAACCGGTAGAAACCTCCATCTGCATGAAGCTAAGATAAGACAAAATGATATTACATTTCCTAGATCATGTTTGCTTAATAAGATTAATTATAAACAAGAATAACTACTCACATATAAGACATATGTTTCTCAAAGCGTTTAAAGGAGAATTATGTTTTAAAGGATTTAAAACTATGAACTCTGAAACCTTTTCTAAAATGAGAAACTTGAGCTTTTGAAATTAGGCAAACTTGAGCGTTTGGAAAATAAGGTTGTTACTTGATTTTACAAAGGAAAGCATTTTGGTTTACTTAACAATGTTAGTCACTCTATTTTTATACTACGGGTATCGGGTGACCTTCGTAAAAGAAATGGATCTTTAAAAGGAATTTAACGTCGTAGTACTTTAGGGTTAAAATCAGGATTTGACATAAAAGAAAGTACCTTGAGTTGTGTGTAACTTGCTTATGCTTGTTGTTATGAAACTTGACCATATTACGTGTGATAGCCTTGTTGTGCAAGTCTTGTGTTCTCTTGACTCTGGGTTCGTCAGGAATGTATTTCACTTGATTCTGGTTAATCAGGAATGTATTTCACTTGATTCTGGGTTCATCAGGAATGTATTTCACTTGATTACGGTTCATCAGAATGTATTTCACTTGATTCTGGGTTCATCAGGAATGTATTCACTTGATTAGGTTCGTCCGGAATGTATTTCTTGACTAGGTTCATCAGGAATGTATTCCACTCGACTCTAGGTTCGTAGGATGAGCAGAATGTATTCCACGTTTCTATATTGGGTCCATAAGATGGGCGAGACACGTTATCGTACCACATGATTTGTACCTAGGCTGCGGTGAGGAAGGAGTTCCACGGGCGTGAGGATGACTTTGAGGCGTGAGTCACGACTTGACATGGCTTTTATGTTGTGGCGTAGTTTGGTTATCATACATGTCTCTGCTTTATATAGACTATTATGATTTCATTCTGATATTTCTGATTTCACATACTTGGTACTGTTATCGACCTCGCTTGAGGCTGCGTTCATCTGCAGAGTAAAGGTCATCGGCTGTCGATCCGACATAGGATCACATTTCAGCGTGTTGGGAAGCTCCGTTCCTTGGAGGCTTATCTTGGTATGTTACCACAGTGCATGTAGGTTCTTGTACATTCGAGGGTATGGCGGGCCACTGTCCGTCATAGTTGTTATCCTTCTTAAGTGCAGTAGTCTTGTTGTGGTGATGCGTAAAAAGGATAAGCTGTTGGGTATTTATGTATATATCTTGAAAGCCATTGTTTTGGTTGGCTGTTTATTTATCATGTCTCTTAATTCATGTTCATATTTTTATTTCCGTGATTTTCTCGATGGTGTATCATTAGGGTGCGGGGTAAGGCACGATCACGGGCCGGTTGAGTCGTGACAAAAGTGGTATCGAAGCGATTAGTCCTCGGAAAGTGTCTGAGGCAGTGTCTAGTAGAGTCTTGATTATCGGTGTGTTGTGCGCATCTATAATCGAGGAGGCTGCGAGCATTTAGGATTAGTTTCCATTCTTACCGTTACGAGATCGTGCCTTAGTTTGTGTGATAAATTGGACCCTGCAGCGTATTTCTTTCCTTTACGATTATGCCTCGCGTAAAACCTTGAGCCCGAATGGGCAAGCGATCGAGAGGCGTAGTGAGATCTGAAATGCGAGCGCGAGCGAGTCGATACGAGCAGTGCTTGACGGCGGGTTTCGCGGCGCGCTTGGCCAGCGAGTTGAGCCGCGGCGATGGCTGCCGAGACTCTGATACGAGCCTCGGTCCGCGGCTGGAAGCGGATGAGATAAGTACTGAGATGGCGATTCTGGCGGTCGTGGCGAATATGAGATAAATGGATCGGCGATTCGGCCCGATGCGCCGTAGTTCACCGGCGAGCGGTTTGAGGCTACGTGACTTTACGAGTTGTAGCCCGATGTTACATGGATCGAGAGGCGAGGCGACCTCGAGGAGTTTATCAAGCGGCTCTGGATCGTGAGTGATCAGTCTCGAGCGAGTCGGTGGTATTGGGTTCGCGTCAGTGCGTGATCTGCGATTGGTAGTTTGATCGTGGGAGTTGTCGGGAAGAGCATGCACTTCCGGCCGTTTGGGGCGAGTTCTCGAGGCTTTTCTTGCACATTTCTTGCCCACAAATGAGGAGGGCTCGGTAAACAATTTTTAGCGTTGAGCGGGGCAGGCGGGCGGTTAGAAGTCTGATGTGAGTTCGACTCATTAGCTCGGTATGTTCCATTGTAGGCGATATGGAGGGCGAGTACCGGCTACGTCACGGTGGATGATTACTTAGCGAGGCATGCGGGTGTAGCTCTTGGTGGGCATGGACATTGCCGCGTCTGGCTCATGCACTAGGATGTGAGGCACGAAGAGGTCGGCGGAATGGCCAGAGATCGGCGAGAAGAGGCGAGCAGCGAGGTCCTTTGGTAACTTTCGAGGCGGACCGCCTCGGCGATCTAGTTATGTACCTCCCGATGCAGTGGTCCCCTCGGTCTTGGGGCGTTGAGTATTGGGGCTGGTCGAGCTCGGGGCTTAGTTCCGCGGTATACGTGAGTGCTAGCGGCGAAATTCATGTCCCCTCGGTGTGCGCGATGTGGCAAACATCATCCGGGAATGTCGTCTTTCTGGTGCTTGTTTCACTGCGGCGTCGAGCCATGTGGCGAAGGCGTGCTTATAGGAGAATGCGGCGGCAGCGCGACTCTAGGATCGATGGCGAGTTATCGCGCCTACGATTATGCGCCTGCGAGTGGACTTATGATTAGAGTGGGCGGTAGCGGTATATCCTTAACCCTCAGAGATTTGTATGCATGATTGATGACCTTATTGTGTGCTACGTTCGGATAGCGTTATGTTGGTTATGAGTTAGAAAGCTTGGTTAGTTGAAAGGATATGTATGGGGCATGGAAAGTGTGAACTTTAAAATATTTCATGTTGAGACCTTAGATGTAAGGTCATCTTGAATAAAAGATTTTACGGTTAGTCCTTGTTGAAATACTTGGTTTGCGTATAAATGTATTGTGTGATAAGTCACAGGTTGGGTAAATGAAAGTGGTATCTTTCGGATGTGATTTAGCAAGGTTGTTCGGATCGAGAAGCGAGAGAGTCGGCGTGTGAGAGCTCGGGTTGAGGGCGTGTTGTGTGTCAACCGTGGCCGGAATGAGGTGGGGTCGGCTCTGGGTGGTCGCCGGTGGTAAGTCACGAGGTGCTAGGCGAGTTTAGTTGACCATCGTATGAGTTCGTGGGTGTGTTCGACCGAGCGGTCGTGAAGGCGGGAATGGCCTTAAGGAAGATTGAGGCTAGTAAGATAACCAAGTTGGAGTGGTGACTTGAAGGTGGAAAGCGAAGCGTTGACGGAAGTGTGGTGCGGATACTAGAAAGAGTTCGAGTGTTGAGAAAGGGTACAACGAGATAGGGGAGAAGTGAGCGTGTGTGATCATTTCTTGTAAAGGGAGAAGGTCGAAGGATGTATATTTTTGACCTCGGGGATCGCATGCGATCCGGTACCATATGTTGGGTCACCGGGTGACACTAGAACCTCGCGCAAAGTGACAAAAGTTGTGATGTTAGAGGTGTTTCCTCGTGGACTTGGATATAAGTATTTGCGTGCATGTGTTATTTCGTGGCCAGTTGTGGCGTTGGCAACTTGTTAGAAGAACTTTATCGTTATCCGTCTTGAGAAGGAACATTCGGACGAATGTTTCTAAGGAGGAGAATGTAATACCGTATTTCCAGTATGCGTGGCGCGTGCGTATTATAATTTGAGCCTTAAAGTTGGCTAGTTTGAAATTTGTACACTGACCCGATTAGAGTCGTTTTTAATGAAAGCGTTTCCACAACTTTCGTAGGAAAATTCGGCTATGTCATTTATAATTTTTGCGGATTTTTAGAGGCGAAACATTTTGGACCAGCGAGAGGCGACACTTGTCACCCTACAATTGGAAGGAGTGGGCGGCAATGTTGGGCGAAAAAGTGGCCAATGGGTTAGGTAGGATATTTGTGCAAGTTGGTGTGGTAGATGGATAAGGTCCACGTGGTTGAAATCTAGCCTACACTTGCACCACACTTGTCTTCATCTTGGCCGTTGGTTGACCTTCACTTGACTATAAATACCCTCAGTTGAAGACTTTCTTCATCAAAACTTGAGCAATCTATCTAAGTCTCAAAATACTCCTCTCCTGAGCTTTCGTCCACCACACCCTCCCCTTTGAGGCCACTTTGGCGAGCTTCCTCCCCTTTTGTAGTGGTTAGTGGGGTACCACTGCCTAGTTGTTTCGTATAATACCCCCTTTTTGTGGTATAGAAATACTCTCAGTATTGTTATAATGCCCAAATACCTTGGCCCAAATACCTTGTAGTATTCCCAGTTACACTTTTACAAAAGCCAGAAAATACTATTATACTTCCTCGATCCACAAAACGAAACCTAAGTAAATCTTCACCGTAGTTGAAGTTTTAAGTAGAAGTTGGTTAGAACTTCTAAGGGTTGGTTGGAGGCGGAGTCGGAGCGCCTTGCGGAGGAGCTAAACCTTGCTCGGGATCGACTTATAAACTCGGATAATTTTGGGCTTATCGAGTAAGCGTTCTTGACCTACATTTGTAATTGGAAATTACATGTTATAGGAGTATATAGTTAAGTATACTATATATATAGAATGAACATAGTTGTGCGGCAATGTCTTTTGACTTAAGCACGAATAATACTTACGCGATGTCTTGCGACTTAAGCTGAATTTAAAGAAAGAGACGTATTACATGGGGTGTATTACGATGACTTGTGTAACATTCTTGTGTAGTAGAATTGTACGTCCAGGTTAGGCGTGTTAACCCCTGGTTGGCTTGGTGGCGGCACCGATAGAGAGGAGATTTCTGTTGCGGGGAGTCTTCGAATTTTACGTAGGATATTCTCCATTGAGATCTAAATGTTAATAGGCGCCTTGTGGCCTCTATAGGTTGAAGTACTACGTATGGCGTGATCTACTTGGCTTAAGGAGTAGCAAGCGGTTTGAGGTACTTGGGCGTTTTGCTATTAGTCGATAATCGTCGCGAGGTATGTGAACCTCTTCCTATCTGTTCTAGCATGATATGTGTATAACTATGTAGTACGGTGAGCGTCACGTGTGTTTAATGTATTTGATTGGTTTGAAACATAAAGTGTTATAACGGCTTTATGGGTAGTTGGTTATAACGACTTTATGTAGGTAAGAAAATGCTTTGTGGTTTCAAAGGGTGGCGATTTGACTTATACTTGGATTTGATGTGTAGTAATAAAGAACTTGAAGTGTTTCAAAAAGACCTTTTTTGAAAGAAGAGTAATACCTGGCTTTGAAAACATAAGAGTTGTACTAGCTTTATGGGAAGTTAGGTATAACGTCTTAAGAGTGATAAATAGAATGGTTTACTGATTTTTAGAAGATAAGAGACTTGACTTAATGGAATTAATATGAATTTTGTTAAAAGTGTGAAAACTCATTCGTGAGTAATGAGTACTTGGTTTTAAGAGGAATAATGTTTCTTGATTTGAAATCGAATGAGTATCGACAAACCACTGCAGCGTTAATAAAGGAAAATGTATTGAATAATGAAGTATGGTATTAAAACCAGTAGAAACCTCCATCTGCATAGAAGCTAAGATAAGACAAAATGATATTACATTTCCTAGATCATGGTCTTAATAAGATTAATTATAAACAAGAATAACCTACTCACATATAAGACATATGTTTCTCAAGCGTTTAAAGGAGAATTATGTTTTAAAGGATTTAAAACTATGAACTACGAAACCTTTTCTAAAATGAGAAACTTGAGCTTTTGAAATTAGGCAAACTTGAACGTTTGGAAAATAAGGTTGTTACTTGATTTTACAAAGGAAAGCATTTTGGTTTACTTAACAATGTTAGTCACTCTATTTTTATACTACGGGTATCGGGTGACCTTCGTAAAAGAAATGGATCTTTAAAAGGAATTTAACGTACGTAGTACTTTAGGGTTAAAATCCGGACTTTGACATAAAAAGAAAGTACCTTGAGTTGTGTGTAACTTGCTTATGCTTGTTGTTATGAAACTTGACCATATTCGTGTGATAGCCTTGTTGTGCAAGTCTTGTGTTCTACTTGACTACCGGTTAATCAGAATGTATTTCACTTGATTCGGCTCATCCGGGAATGTATTTCACTTGATTACGGCTCATCCGGAATGTATTTCACTTGATTACGGTTCATCCGGAATGTATTTCACTTGATTCAGGTTCATCCGAATGTATTTCACTTGATTAGGTTCATCCGGAATGTATTTCACTTGACTACGGCTCATCCGGAATGTATTCCACTCGACTCTGGTTCGTGGATGAGCAGGAATGTATTCCACACGTTTATATTGGGTCCATAAGATGGGCGAGACACGTTATCGTACCACATGATTTGTACCTAGGCTGGCGGTGAGGAAGAGTTCCAGGCGTGAGGATGACTTTGAGGCGTGAGTCCGACTTGACATCGCTTTTATGTTGTGAGCGTAGTTTGGTTATCATACATGTCTCTGCTTTATATAGACTATTATGATTTCATTCTGATATTTCTGATTTCACATACTTGTACTGTTGTCTTGACCTCGCCGAGGTGCGTTCATCTGCATGAGTAAAGGTACATCGTATCGCCGATCCCCGCTTATAGGATCACATTTAGCGTGTTGAAGCTCCGTTCCTTGGAGGCTTATCTTGGTATGTTACCACAGTGCAGGTTCTCATGCATTCGGGGTATGGCGGGGCCCCGTCGTCATAGTTGTTATCACTTCTTAGAGTGCATGTAATGCTTGTTGTGGCGATGCAGTAAAAAAGATAAGCTGTCGGGTATTTATGTATATATCTTGAAGCAATTTGTTTTGGTTGGCCTGTTTATTTATCATGTCTCTTAATTCATGTTCATGTTTTTATTTCCGCTGATTTTCTCTGATGGTGTATCACTAGGGTGCCCGGGGTAAGGCACCAGTCACGGGCCCGGGTTCGGGTCGTGACAAAGACATACCTAAAGAATCACTCACAAATAACCAAATATTCAAATATTACAAATAAGGCTACAAAATACATCCGATATCTCGGGAAGTGAACCATTAACTCGACTAAGTCATAAATGACTCTCCGGAACTATCAGAAGCGACAAAATCCAAAAACAAACTCATATACTCAAAAGTCAATCCCAATTCAAACTATCCAATCCAAGAGTTCTTATTTGGGTTTTTCATTCGAAACAAACATAAATGACACCCGAGATCCATGCCACCCAATTCCGCGCATCACAAACCTCAAACGGAGTCTACGAAAAGGGTAAAATAGGCAAATAAAGGTCTTTAGCTAAAAATGACCAGACGGGTCGCTACATAGTTGTGGTCATTTGCTTCAAGCCGTTGGTGCTCCAATTCAATTTATTGGTAAGACCATCACTGTTGAAGCACTAGCAATTCGTGAAGCATTGTAAAACGCTAAGGCAAATGGATGGTCAAAGGTGCAAATTTTGTCTGATGCAAAAAAATGTGGTGGATATGATATGGAAAAAAAATACAGTTTCATGAGAAATAGAGACTACTTGTGAAGATATCTGAAAGCTCGTGAGTTTCTTTGAAGATGTTCATGTTGTTTATATTTCTAAATCTTGGAATATATTAGCGCACAATTTAACCAATTTTCTATTTCGCTGTTACGTAAGGTTATTTGAGATTATGTTTTTCCTAGTTGGACTGTAAGTTAATCTACTGCATCTTTTAACGCTTTAAAACCGTTTATGCATTAACACAATAAAGTTGTTTATTGTAAAAAAAACACGAGTAATTACTTTTGGCTAAGGGGGGTATTTTGTGTGTGTTTTCCCTATTTTTAAACCAAAAGAGGAAAAAGGATATTTTGTATACCATTTTTAAAAAGAAAACACAAAAGAATACGATATCTTTTCTTTTGTTGGTAAGTGTGAAATAAAAAAGCCCTAGCTCTCTCTCACACATTCCTGCAGGTACATGGGTCTTCCCTTTTAGTTTGCAAAGGTTTGCCCTTTCATTTATTTCTTCAAACCCTATATAGAATTCCATTTTCTTAGTTTATGAACATGAGTTAAATTTCAGGTATCCAATTTGTTTTCCACCTACCCAAAGTCATAATTCATTGGAATATGTATCCTGTTTCTTAAAACGATTAATTCTGATTGAATTTCAGGTGTAAAATAGAGTATGGAGTCAGATTCAAAGGGGACATTCCGTAAGCTGTCAAATGATGCAGTTAACAGGAAATACAGGCGTCGGTCTCCTGTTGGTGGTGGATCCTCCTCATCTGAGGGTTTGTTCTGACCCTGTTTTGAATCCCTTATCTTGCATTTTTCATTAATAGTTTTACTTCTATTGGACTTGAAAAGTAACATGTTTATAGCAAAGCTCCACCTATCTCAGTCTTAAACTTTAATAGAGTAGGACAATGTTCTAAAAAACGCTAGGCGGGAGTGGCCGCCTAGCGCCTAGGCCCTAGGCGTTTTTTTTTAATGTCCATAGAATATTAAAATATATAAATCAATAAAATCATTAAATCAATAAAATAAGTATTTAATTTCGTAAGACATAGTAATTGACTAATTGTTAAGAACTTACATGTTAGATGAGGAAACATGTAAGAATACTTGTGTAATTAATTACTTAATTTCTACTTAATTTCCAGTATTTTGCATGATTTAACAATTTCAATTTCCAAATTATGTCAAATTTGGCTCCATTTGGGACTTTGGTCATTTCTTAATTTAAAAACTGGCCACATTTGCAAACTATGTGATTACATTTTAATTTTATCTAAAGCCGAAATTGTGCCCTTTTCTCGTCTTTTAAAACGGCTGGGTCTAGCCCAATTGGACCGCGACCCAGCCCAATTGCTTCTATACGCATGAAGCCAAATTGACCCCCCCACCCCCCGCAATATTCCCTTACGGGATGAAGGACAAGAAACCGTAGCTGTTTCTTTCTTCCTCTAGGCGGCGCCTGTGATTACATTTTAATTTTATCTAAAGCCGAAATTGGGCCCTTTTGTCGTCTTACGCATGAAGCCAAATAGACCCCCCAATATTCCCTTACGCGATGAAGGACAAGAAACCCTAGCTGTTTCTTTCGTCCTCTAGGCGGCGCCTAGGGCAAAATCGGGACGGGGTTGTGGCGCCTAGGCGGCCGCCTAGGCCGATTTTAGAACACTGGAGTAGGACGTGGCAATATGTTGACGACTTTATAGATAGTTTAAGTTATATGCACTACCAGTGTAAAATTTTACACTATCAGGTCACCCAAAAGAAATTTGCACGCAAACCTCCTTAAAATATGGGATTCGTAATATTGAAAATAAGGCAAGTTGCCTAGTACAAATAGGTGCACATTTGTTCAACTGTATTGGAATGAAATGGACATGAAAAGTGAGGACTGAATAGACAAAATTTTGTAGGACCTCATCTAATTGGGATTGACGCATAGTTGATTAATGGAAAAGACGTTCCTTAGCAATTGAATTGTCTGGAAGTATTACAGTATCTATATAAAAGCCAGAATGTGCACTCTAATAGCCTCTTGTTGTTTTTACCTTGGAGCAGGATGCGTATTCATATTACGCTCCCTCATTCCGCCGGATTTAGGGTATGGGGTGTGAGTTCCCAGGAACTTAGTAACTTTTGCTCGGGACTTGTACTTATATTGAGAATCCATTAAACATATAACAAATTTCTAGTTGGGAACCCAGTGTAAAAGTGTGTTGTTGGTTCAACAGCCAAGGTGGAACCAGTTAAGCTTGCTACACCGTCCTTGAACAAGGGTTCGATTCCATTGGGCACCATAATTAACATGTTGCTTTTTCTTTTTTTCAAAAAACCACTCAAGCCTTTATTTTGTCTCTCTTTCTCTTTTTAATTTGAGATAATTGGGAACCCACAAACTTCAAATCCTAGATCCGCCTCTGATTTGCCCATTCCTCTCCAACGTCGGTCTGCTCTTATATTTTTCTCAATGGCATGTATAAAGACAAAATAATAATTCTATTCTCAGAACTCCTCATTGCAGAGCCATGGAGAAAATTCTGTATTTTTTGGGTGCAAAAATGAAGAGATTTTTTACTTATAAAAATAAATAAATTAAAGAGACTTTTTTCTTATAAAAGAATAATTAAAGAGACTTTTATCTTCTTCTTGCAATTGCTCAACATATTGTCAGTCTTTACCAGCCAAGAGGTGGTTTTGCTCAGTCAAGTAAAATGGGCACCTTCTATATGGCATTCTAAGGCATGTTAGGTTAATAGTATAAGTGGGAAGAAAAAAGTTTATTTGGAGATTTTGGATTGTTTTGGTTCGCTGAAGGTGACTAATATCAGTACGATATTTTGGGTTCTGTTTTGTGCCAATTAGGCTTTTGTATTTATTATTTATTATAAGCCATTGTTGATGTAACTAAAGGAGATTTAAGGGGTTTTGGTGTAATAGCCTCAGAAAATACTCTACTTAATGAAATTATTTCCTTAATTGTAGGATATGTTCTTTCTCCATGAGTGGGAGAAATTAATGTGTCATTTTGGGGCGCAAGTCATTTCCCTTACCAGTATCTTTGCTCTTACTATACAACACTCCTGCTCCTACCATCTATAGGTATTAATGAGCATCAAAATACTGCTCCTATACCCTATTCATACCTGTATTATTGTGGTGGTGACTTATCTAATGCTCAACCATCAGAAAGTGATCTATGAAATATTTATTATTGGTAAAAAACATTTATCTCGGACAATATCTTTTATGGAAAATATTTTATGTCATACCGACGCACCCTTAAGTAATTTGCTTCTCCAGTTCTAAACTAAAAATGTAAGCCGTATGATAAGGCTATTATTTAGTGCTTCATAGACATAAACTAGGCATCATTTTGAGTCTGCCTTGTGAATATGATTATCATCTATTTAAAGATCTTGGTAAAGGTTGACATGTGATGTTTACTTCTTAACTATCCTCTCTTCGGTGAATGTAGGGAGCCCTGTACGCAAGAGGAGCTCTAGTCCTATCCCATCAAGGAAGGATGATCGGCGACAGAAGGATGATTATTTAGATAGGGATTCTAGTAGAAACCGACAAGGTCGAAGTGCTGAATCTCACAGGCAGTCTTCTAGGAGTTCCCGCAATCACCATAAGCACGATGATTATCTCAGACATACTGATGATGATGATAGAGGATATCCAAAGATAGGCTCTCATGCAAGAGTGGACAATTATTCTAATAACTCCAGGCGTGATAATGATCATAGATCAAGAGACTACCCACGTGACATTGACAAACACTACCGAGATAGGTATGAGGATTTAGGGCATAGAAGCAAGAACAGGGAGAGAGAAACTTCATCATTCAAAGATAATGATTCATCATTTGATAGAGTTGGATCAGGTAGGCGTTATAATAACTCTAGCATTGACGATAATAGATCCAGGGAGAGTGATAGGTATAAGGAGTATAGAGACAGCCGAGATCGCAAGAGTGATCGTTCACCTGCTTATGAGGAGTCTAGAAGCAACCGAAATGAGTCAAATTCAAGAAAAGACAATTCTGTGCAACGGCTGAAGGAAGCGGATTTGGATGGTGAGAAATACACCAAAGAGGAAAGGAAGAACTACGAGGACCGAAATAAGATGTTTGAAGACAGAAATATTATTTCTGGTAAAGGGAGAGAATCTCCAGCTAAGAAGTCAAAATTCTCAGGCATGGATCAGAGTTCTGAGCAGGGAAAAGATGGTATTAACCATTTTGTTCTTCCTGGACTACTATTATTATGTTTAATTAAATTGTCTTTATTATTCAGGCTTGAATCGAGCAAGTGCAGCTGATGGAAAACTTTCTTTAATCTCAAAACAAGGTCAAGATCCAAACAGTGAATTGGCTTCGGAGCAGGGCGTAAAAGACTCTGATATAGATGCTGCAAAAATTGCTGCAATGAAGGCTGCTGAATTAGGTATATTTCTTCTTTTGTTTTCTTTTTCTCTGGGGGGGGGGGGGGTGAGGTGATTTATGGTGTTCAGTGGAAATCTTAGGTGGGTTTGGATTTAGTTTTGGTTTGTTTCCGGAAAATATTTTTTAGGAAATGTTTTAGAAAAATAAATTTATGTTTGGATTACTTTTTGATGAGAGGTTTCTGGAAACATGTGTGAGTTTTTCTAGAAGCCTACCTTTAGATTGTTTTGGTTTTCAGGCAACACTTTGGTCTGATTTCTGGAAGTTGAAATCGTTCTTTAACAACAGATCTCCGGGTTTTTTTGGATAAGTTTTTGAATGGCTCTTTAAATTAGATGGGACTAAAGAACATTTAAGGGTGTTTTACGTTGTCTCCTAAATGAATCTTGCTCCTGGTTTTATCTCCATATACTGTGAAACTAGGGTAAAAGCTTCCTTGTGGTCACAGAAATCTGAAACACACTTGACCTGTGTTGGCATGTTTTTTCTCCAAACGTTTAATCTTACAATATGTTCAAAAACCATCATCTCTCACGTCTAAGAACTAATTGTTTTATACTGTTCCTTCAACTTGGTTTGGAACATCAACACCCTAAGACACCCACCCCCCAAATACTCATTTACTTTTATATTGATGGATATAGCTTAATATTGAAAAGGTTCTCTAAAGATTAACAACATTGTGTTGTTACTTTTATTTCCTTGAGTTCTTTCCATATGGGAAAATTAGATAATATCTTCTCTTTTGTGTGTGTGGGGGGTGGGGGATAAATGCAATGGTTCTTAAATCACAAAGGCGGGCTCTTAAGCCTATCTACAAGGATGTAAAAAAGAACAAGTTTGGCCTTAATCCCAAATTTGCTTGGTCAGTTATACTAGTCCTCTATATCGGTTTTGCTTCAATAGGGCAATTCCATTCGTTACTCAATAGTTTGTCTTTTAAGACAAAGTAGGGGTCTTTATAGATTAGAGCTTCTCTAAATCTCACACATTCAATCTTTAACTAACTGAAGGGACTCCTTGGAATTAACTAATCTAGTATAAGTGTATCAATAGTGTGTAAACCTTAGTTCCAATTAGATTGTATCACTTGTATGTATCCCCTGTCTCATATGTTCTGTTCTTCACTAAATCCAAATGGATTTCCAGAGATTGCTGGCTGTTTGAGGCGATTTCCCTCCATTTGTGATTTACGTTTACCTGTGTGTGTGCTTCTTTTCCCCCCCTATGTGTGTTATTACACAATCTGTCTTATCGTGTATGACTGTACATTCATCTTCACATCCGCTTTTCTACGGGACTCATTTTACGAACATGAACTAAAGCCAGCATTTGCTCTTACATAATCTTGCAACCGTTCTATAAAATTTGATTTTCATTTTGGTAGTATCTCCATCCGAACGACTTATTTTTATTCTGTGGGTTAAACCATCATCTATCATATCATTCTCCTAGAATTGTCTGCATTTAGGACTGGAATCCCCCCTAATTTTCACTTTATAGCCTGTTTTGCCAAGTCTCCGGGAAGTTAAATGGCTTATTTAAAAAAAAAATATTTTAGAGTGTTAGAGGTGTTTGATCAAGTTGTTAGGTTAAAAATAAGTGCTTTTGAGTACTAGCTTACTAGCTTAAGTTTTCCGGAAGCTGGAAAAAGTAGCCTTTCTAAAAAGCACTTTTGAAACCTTGTCGTAACATGGTTGCTCTAATATTGGCAAAAGTGCATTTCAAATTAATTAGCCAAACACACTGCTACTCTCCAAAAATAGTTTTTCGCGAAACACTTCGGACAAAAAATGCTTTTCAAAATAAGTAGATTTTGGAAGCTTGGCCAAACGTACTATTAGTTTCATTCTCATGGGAGCGAAACATGCTTATATTTTGTCAATCTTCTTCTTACTTTAAAGTCGGTACTCTGCACACCATTATCTTTAAATTGTTAGTCAAAACGTAAGTCCAAAGAGTCTGAATTCCTTAGCTTATCATATCTGTTTGCATGCATATGCACGCGACACCTTTCTGAGATGTTTTGGAAGGGTGATGTAGGTCAAATCATTACCCGGACCACCTCGGACCCCGTACCCCGTATCCATTCCGTTTCTGAAACAGACCCAAACATGCAGGGACAATCAGGGTAATTCCTTTTCTTTCCTTTCTATTCCCTTACTGGATTTCATTCCGTTGACCTCGCGCAAACCAAACGCACCCTAAGAGTATTAATTATATATTGGCCATTAAAAAAATGACGTGTGTATTATTTTATCAGTTATTTTTCTTCTCAATAGCCGAGACATTGAGGAATATCCAGAAAGGCATTTTGGGAATTGACCTGATTATATCTCTTTTCGTTCCCTTAAGTTCTAGCTTAGGTAGCTTAGAATGAAGAGTTGTAGCTTTGCTTTTTGAAAGAGTAATTTTCTCGTTATTAGAGAGAAGCAAAGCCCCTTCCTGAATAGGTAGGCACATAGTATCATAAAATAGCTAGTGAAGCTTTCTTTTGTCTTCATCACCGCCACAAAGCTCCCTAGGTTACTCAAAGTCGTATTCCAAGCAGATTGATTGTCTGTCAATGCCAACTGGCTATCAGCCACCAAAGTAGCAACAATTTGATGGGAAGGGCAACCCAAGACAACACATCGGATTCCCAGAGAGTAGAATAGAAAAGTCCATCGACTCTTTTGAATTTTAGAAGGTTTAAATAAGTGTCTACATGCCCTTTGATCGCTACAAGTATGTAGCCACGTAAATGAAAAGAAGGTTTTTTCAATCACCTCCTACCTTAAGGTAGGCCCATTGCTGAATATCCTCAATCGAGCTTTTGGAATTGGAATAAATTCGGCAGCGAATCGCCAAATCTTGGTGATCTTCTCTATTCTTCCGCTTTAAAATCGTCCGCCCAGGCCCATGAATTGAACCATCGATTAGTATTCAAGAAAGACACAAGTGGTTGCCTTGGGGACAATTTTTCTCTTAACTATGAACAAACACGTGCATCCAAACACTAGCACTTCTCACTTGCTTCCAGGAAGGTGAGTACACTTTCTCTACTTGGAGGATATTTAATACACTATCGATAAGAGTAAATAATTACAAGTAAAGTTTAATTGCGAAAGTAATTTTTCGGTGCAAGTTTAGGGGTGAAAAGATGTATTTTCTCAAGAAAGAGTTGAATGAAAGTTTTTTTTTTTATTAAGGAGAGCAATAATTACAAGAAAGCCAATATGGTGCCAGGGGTGGAAGCACTAGTACAGAGATTTGAATGCTTGCTGAAACTTTGACTACTATAATCCCCATATATATGCTTTTACAAATATAAACTTAAGTGACAGGACATGACATAAATAAGCTGGGAAAACATGATGTAGATACTTAAAAGTAAAACTAATCTATATTTACATGGAAATGGGCCTACTTATACAGAGACTCCCAGCTATTTGTTCGATGTCATGGAAAGGCAGATTCGCAAAGGCAGGCTGGTTCGTCTAAGGCTCTTGGAGTTGGAGAAACCGTGTCCTCATCTTTATCTTCAGTTTGTGTGTGGGTGGGATTGGAAGGACGCTGCCCGTTAACTGCGCTGTGGGAATTGCAGGTTAACGAGTGCTGGCACGAGCTACTGATGGGAGACATAGACACAAGCACAATTTTCACTTGGCACGGCCAAGACTGCTGGGCCGTCCATGGCGCTAGGTGCTTGGAGGCTTGCCAAGACACCATGGCATGCGACCAAGGGGTCATGACAGCATAGATGGGAAGCAGCCCTACTATATGTTTTTATGTATATTTTTTAATATGTTTCTTTAGTGGTCTATGCTGATGATTGTTTGACCAAGTGTGTATTATTCGAGCACCATTACAAAGTTCTTATGTTTGCAATTATATTTCTCAGTAATTCATTATGTGAGTCATGTTCTCTTATTGATTTAACCTTCACAACATAACAGTTAACAGAAACCTGATTGGAACGGGTATCATGACTACTGACCAAAAGAAGAAGCTGCTGTGGGGAAACAAGAAAACGACCACCAACACTGAAGAGGTAACTTTACCTATATATCCTCTTGTGTTCCTGCAGGTCTGGGAAGTTATTCCCATATTACGACTCTGCATGTCTACCTGTTGCACCTTCACCTCTCTGTAAAACTTGGTATCTCTTTGTCGGCTTATGGTGGAGCAGTATGACATAAGTTGCAGATAAATTAATTTCATTTCAAGGGGATACACGTCTTAAAGTCTAATTTGATCCCTTTTGCTGACATCAGCCTGGAGCAACTTGATTTTGGCTGTTGCATCAATAGATGTTTATTTTTTGCTTGTTATATCTCTGTATCCATTGCTCAATGCTATTCACTCATTCTTGCTCTTTGTATGTTCAATTGATGGTCGATTATGTAGTCCACTCATCGTTGGGATACATCACTATTTGGTGATCTCGAGCGACAAGAAAAATTCAACAAACTCATGGTAATTTCCATTCCTTTTATTTGCTGTAGATTGTCAGAAGTATTAGCCACCATCAGTGTTGAGTCTTGTCATCTCAGTAAAGTTTTTCTTCGTATGTACTGACACAGTTTTTAGAGTCTGAGGTTGCCTTGGTACCTATGGCCAATTGTAGGGTGTGAAAGGCGAGGTGAAGGCGGAGAACAAACCAGTCATCCACGATGCAGAGAGGCAAAAGGAGCTCCAGATGGACTTGGAGAAGCAATACACCGCTGGACTTCGCCGAAGAGATGGTCGTACTGTTGGACTAGGTCTCTAAGATTTTGCCCTAACCATCTTTGTACTATTGTGGTGGTTGGGTTGTGTTATTTTGCAATTCTTGAGCTGCATGTATTCTGTCTTACCAAATTGTGTATCCTGAAATTTCCGTTATATTGTGATCATGGATTGTATTGGTCTATAGCTTTAGTTAATTTTAAGACGGATATTTCTTTTGCTATAAGCTGGTTTTCCCAGTTGACACACTTGTGGGGTAGTGTATGTTGGTTCTGTTGGGGTCTTTGATACATGCATAGCCTGCACAATAGATAGCTACAATTCCATGCGTTTAAGGGGTCTTCGGAAAATCTTTTCCGTACTTTGTGTTTACGTTGAACTAATGGATGCATGACATGTGTTTTTTGCACGCATTTCGACCAGTTAACTATGATAAATTAAGTACAATGTACCTCAGTATATCAGTTAATAATTATTAGTTAATATGATCTAGTGAAACAACTGTGATAATTTTTATTCGGCTTTGTGCATAATGTTACTTCTTTTCATGGTTGTCTTGTTTTTTCTTTTAATCTGTTTTGCACTCAATCTACAACTAGCTCTATCTATAACTTCAAATCATGCAAGATTTTGCCCAATTGCTGGATACTGCATGAAAAAATAATTGTAGTGTATTTTGTTGTACATCGAGTTCTAGACTATGAAAATGCGGATACAAGTTTGTGGTATCGCTGTATTAAAATCTTGGGAATATACATAAGTTTCTCCTAGAAAAGTCATTTACACGCCCCCGACTTATTCTTGTTTAAAGTGACTTAAGATTTCTAAGCAGCCATGCGGCAAAGGCAGCGAATTCAAATCCAGTTAAACTTGTATAGAATAATTTGAATTAATTTTCAGAAAAAGATGCAAATATGCTTCTCAACTTTACAATTTACAGTAATATATCTCTCATTTAAAAAATTGTGCATATATACTCCTGCGGTTAAAACATTGGTGCAAACATTTATTTTTTTTTGCTAACGAATACTTTTTCTAAAATCATTTAGCTTGTTTTTAAATTAAAAAATGTCACGTGACTTTAAAAAAAGTCATGTTTTTTCTTTAGTAGACTTTCAAAATCACGTGATATTAATTTTTTCTGGTGAATTAGGTTTGATTCGTTTAAAAATGAGTAGATTTATTTTTTAAAAGCCACAGAGATATTTTTTGAACGAACCAGACTTGATCCACCGAAAAAAGTTACTAGAGGGCTTTAAAAAATACTTCTACTAAAAAATGGATAGACCTATTTTTTAAAGTCATTATTTTTATTTAAAAATAAGTTAAATGATTTTTAAGAAAATTATGTCAGCGAAAATGGTATATTTGCATAATTTGTGTAACAGCAAGAGTATATTTGATCTATTTATATAATAATAGGATATATATATGCACAATTTAACGAAGATTATATCTACTTTAAATCACAAAGTTGAGATATATATTTGCACCTTTATCCTTAATTTTTTGCCACATAATAAAAGATGATGGTCCTACTTTTCCTTTTGCACTTCCCACTTGTAAGGGTTACAACTCTCAAACCGTAACCCCAAATAAGGTATTTCTTACGCCGAGTTGAAGGTAACACGGAGACCTAACATTATCCCGAGTTTACTCTTGAAATACTTAGTGTAACTAGTACAAATTCATGCAAGAACAACCCTATAAAAACTGTCGCCAGAATCTTTATAAAACAAGACACAATATTAAAACAATCATAACTTCTTATCCGTAAGTCGGATTAATCTCCATAAAGTATCAAACTGTCGAGAACAGAGAACACTAGAACTTTTATTCAGCACAAACTTTCAAATTCTTTAGCGATTTGTACAATTTTTACGTTATACATTCTGTCCTTTCAGATTTCGATTGATCCGATGCATAAACTTTAAACAGTGGTAACTTTCAAACCGTAAGTCAGATTTATCCCCATAAAGTCTCCAACTGCCGATTACGGAGTAATCTAGAACTTTTATTCAGCACAAACTTTCAAACTCTTTACCAATTTGTACAGTTTTTATGTTATACATTCTGCTCTTCGAGATTTCGATTGATCCGAGGCAGAAACTTTAAACAGTGATAACTTTCAAACCGTAAGTCGGATTTATCCCCGTAAAGTCTCAATATGACCGTAACAGAAAGATGTACAACTCCATAGAATTTTATCCAATTCTAACAAGTACAACCCATCGTAATAGATTATATCTTTAAATTTGCACAGAGAAAGCTTTGTCCTATTAACTATTAACTGCCCCGCCCTATTTAGAATTTTCTAAAAATGTGTTTTGACCTGTCCCGTTTAAGTGTTGCCCTACCCTGCCCCGTTTAACGTTTGACTTGTCCTACCCCGCCCCATTTGCCATCCCTATTCCCACTTATTTGAAGGAACTGGAGAAGTGAGTGAAGCAAGATAACCTACCTCACCCACAGTCCCACCACAACTGCCTATATATCCAATTCAGAAAGAAGCAACAATTCTGCCTTTTCATTCCATTTACCCATAAGCAGAGGTCAACCATGAGTCTGCGTTAACACCGACAACTTGTGGTCGTCTTTTAAATGTGTGGACCATTCATTTATGTTGGAGTTTACGAAAGCATCCCGAAAACACTATTATCTCAGATTCAACCATACAGCTTTAGGCCCTTGTTCACAAATTTAGATAACATAACTACTTCCGCAAACTTGCTGGTCATTTCCAAGCATCGTTTTGTTACTTCACTTTTTTCCTCTGCCAAAACCGTGAACCAATACGACACTAGCATAATTATATTATTAGTCGTATTGCCTTGGTTAATTTTGCTGTCTTTCCCCCTCCAACCTGCATAAACACTACCGCATTATACAGCGTTTTGACATAAAGCCAAGGCTTACTACTTTGAATGGGTGAAAACAAAGGCCAACGGAAAGTGAACTTATATGTAAACATAAGCAGTCTTCAGAAGGGGGAGAAGGTAGATGCCTCAAACACTGAAACCAAAGATGAAAGGTGTCTCACCAAAACAAATGGTTTGAGCATTCCCTGCTTGGGAAAGACGTGCCAAGATACAGGTGACCAGACACTAATTTATCCAACGAGAGTCTGCAACTGGATTACAACCATTACAAATCCAAATAACAAACATGACAGGACATTGCCACTAGTTGACAATGTGACAAACCAGAGAAAGTGATAACCATATGTGTGCGTACATATTCACAAACTTATGTCCATCAAACATCGATAGTTACTCCCCTGATAACTAATCCTTCTGTATGATCTTATGCAAAATCCCATTGCATAACTTCCAGGCCGACATGTTAACCACCAAGATATCTACTTACACATTTAATAGTTGGAAACTGCTCACCATGGCATATAGCAGAACTTTGTAAGAGAATCTCCTATCAGATAGGTTGACTAGCTTCTCATTCATTGACTCCAACCAGCAATCCACCAAAATCTGATATACCAACCATGCAAGCCATCAAACCATGCAAACCACGCAAACCATCAAACCATCAAACCACGCAAGCTTCTTCTTACTTCCAAAGCTCCCAACGCTGCACCTACTGACCTCAGTCTAACTCGTCCAGTCAGGAGAGCTAGGCACAAGCTGCATACACACAAAAAGTGTGAGTTTTTCTTCTTTTTAAGTTACTGAGAAATCCATTGCTTTCAGCTTCGAAACTTATTCGGTTCTAGTAGTTACTTTACTAGTTTTTTTTTCTCCCCTCGAGTGAGAATTTTAAAAGGGTAAACTACTCCAACACATAACCAGGGAATCAAATTTAATAACCTCGAGGTACAAACAGGAAAAAAAGTGGGGAAGTTTTAAATTGGATTTCAATAGCTAAAGAATAGGACATATCATAATTGTTCAGGCCTTCCAATAAGAGAAACATACGAATCAGATTCTAACTCTACATTAACCCCAGCCCCAATAAAAGTAAAAAAGAAACAGGAAAAGGAATGTCTCAAATACTATTAGCAAGCTTCCACAGACAACCAGCCACGCACACAACCATTAAGTAAAGCTCACAGAAACTACCTGCCTAGGAAGAAAAAGAAACAGTGGGGGAACTTTCTCAGCAGACTACCCAGACAAAAAGGCAGGATGAATCACAAAAAAATGTCAAAAGTATGTCCACTCAAATGGACAGTGGAAGATGAAGAGAAATAGAGAGAGGGGAGGGTGGGGGACAATACCTGCTTGACAGCAAGTGCCTGCAACACTCTAAGACCATCCATTCTGCAAGAAAAACTTAATAACCTTGGCCATACTGCAAATATGATGGTTGAACGCCATAGCAACAGGCCGCTGGACATCACCACAGTAATTGTTGACAACCTGGAAAAACTTGAGCAGCCAACTGTAAGAAAGATAAAATACAGGGGCTAGGAAAGATAAAAACATGGGTGGTCTGTTCAAGGTAATTCATTTTTAAGGTACAAGGATTTTTACCATCTAATCTTTCGTATCCATATCACACAAAGAAACGGCATTCCCACAGAGACCGTCCTTGATGCTGCTGAGGCAGTGCAATGTTGATTTACGCTCTTGAGTTGCTGAGGTTGCTCCTGGTACAGTTCTAATTGTTCAGATATCTGGTAGTCCTCCCGACCTTTCTGGTTCCCTGATTGTACATGCAGAGAGTTTACCTGTTTCCCAGGGAAAGGAATGCTTACCATCCCAACTGAGCTACTGCTCTTGCTTATGGAATGGTAGTTTTGTGTTGAATGATTAATGGAGTTATTGAAACCAATGCTCTGATGTGATGAAGACAACTGATATCCATCCAGCCAGCTATAGTCATCTATAGGAGGAAGTGTATGTTCATTCTGTATGGTCATGACTGATGAGGACTCGTCCAGGACTTTGGAAGGAACAGAACCAAAGCCTGGGGGTGGACCTAGATGCCTAACAGGTCTGCTAACTGGATTTTTCTTTATGCCTGTTGACATGACTGATGGAGACTTAGTTGACATGCTGTCAATACCAGCTACTGAGGATGAAAGTGAACTGAAGTTAGATGGTATAGCAGCATCTGGAACATGTGCGGGAATATTATTTGCTATGCTAAAACTGACACTCTGGAAAAGGCATAGAATATGGTGCAGGTGGAAATACTCCTGAATGATCTTGCAACTCAGATTTTAAGGTCGGACCATTTCCTATCAAGTTGAAGCTGGCCAATCCATTCATAACAGCATCCTGTTCAATAGACCACATTGAAGTACTTGGTTGAATAGGCTGCATATATTGGCCAATGTTATTGGCAATAGTTGAGGGTGTCCTTACACTTGCATGTAATGCACTCGGCATGATTGATTCATCAAGTGGGCCCACCTCATTTCCTAGACCAGCAGAGGCTATGCTAATTCCAGGAAGAACCTTGGCAGCACCAACACAAGAAACAGCACCTTCCGAGGTCGTCATGTTTCCATTCACATACTTTTCTGCCACAGATGGCTTAAAGACAATTACCTCATCTTCTTCCTCACACTCCACATATAATTGTTGCTTTGGCTGGAGAGCTTCTACAGTTAACTGCCCAGCAGATGGAACAATACCGCTTAATTTGGGAATTTCCGTGGCACAACCAAGTGCATAATCATCAGATACTTGGGGCTCAATGCCAATGATGAATTTCTTTGCCGTACTGTCAAAATATTCCCTCTTCTCCAACACGGACCACACTAACAAGAGCCTTTCCTGCAGCTATTATCCTCTGGAGACGTGATTTCTTCTCTTTGATGCCGCATCACCACCAAAATAATGCTTCCTTGAAAAAACAAGGATAAGTTGTGCCGGAAGAAGAGGTAGAAATCCTCTCAGTTCAAAATCCTCGGGCAATGCAAGACGATTATCGCTCTCTCCTTCATCATACCTGCTCATATTGAAAAAATATGTTTCATCCTTGTCATCATCAACAAACTTGAACTCACTAGACAATAGCTTATTAAAGAAAGCAATACACTTCTTCCAGAAAAATGATCTAGCTGTTGTTTGTTTCTCTTCTGGTTCATTGCCAAGTGCAACATCTTGACGGCACGCCAACCACTCCACAAACACCAAAATACCAGGAAAAAGGAAGCTTGTTGTGGGGTCATTTAATTGGATGCATCTCTCAACTACATAACCCATGAACTCAAAAACAGCAGTAAATGAATTCTGTAGAAGAACAGATCTTTGTAAAATGTCAGCATATGACTGATTTTCACTTTCCCTATTCACATAACAGTGAATATCAGGATAGCCACGAGCCTCACAATAGCCAGTCTACAGTCGGCAGCATCAGAACCAAAATTATACTTCTCATCAGGCCCAGAAGAGAGAAGCTCAAGCATATCATTCTTTACCACCAACTGCACTTCTCCAAAAGTCTCCAAGCTGGTGGCAAAAGAACAACATCAATTATACAACAACAATTACAGTTAAAGAACAACATCGATTATATTGTAGTCAAATAGCAGAGATTCGTACTAGAGTATGGACATAAAAATACCTAGTGCGAGTGCAAAGAATGCCATTCAATCGAACAAATCACGTGGTGAAGATTTTGAAGATGTCTGATATACCAGAAGCTTTTTCTTGGACTGACATTGTTTCAACCTTGTCAACTTTCATCGGTTGCTTGTTTCTCCTTTTCTTCTTCCTTTTCCAGTCGTGCGAGGAGGTACTGCCTTGGTGGAGGAAGCTTTAGCATCCCCTAGCAGCTGGGTGTAACACTGACGGTTCTGCCGAAAGATGACACAGATATCATTGTTTACAGATTTTACAAAGGACCAATAACATCTCAGATAACTAAATATATTTTGCATTAGGACTAAATGAAACCCAAAAATTACTGGGTTGCACCTCCTGGGTGATTCATATTAATAGAGTTAAACTTTTCCAATGAGAATAAAAGAAAGAGTGTCCACACAGCTGAAACTTCTGGTAAAGGTTGCACTATCAAACATACTGGGAAAAGTCAATTTCTAAACCAGTAAAATATAAAAATCAAAGTTTCTCCCCAAATCTCTCGTCCGGGATTACAAAAAACGATATGCATGTATGCCAAAATTTTAGTAGAGGTATATTTTGACAATGCCACAAGTAACGAGCATAATACAGCTCTAGGCATATAGCATACAATTAAAAATTCTCCAAGCAACAAACCAACTTCACACACTGTCTATGGTTTGCTTTTACATAAAACTTCAATACTGTCTGCTATTAGAACAGGTTATGGTACAACATCCTTAGCTTTTACCAAAATCATCTATGGTTATGTACCACAAGAAGCACCACTACTACAAGATATTTGCAATGGCGTCACCACAATTCTAACACAGACAAACAGAAGAGATATATATGACATAATTCAAGCCATTCTAAACTACTCTTGCCTTTTAACCTTTTCCTGCATATGCCTATGAGTAATGTAGACTACTTAAACTCACTCTCAAGATGGCACCAAGTGAAGTTCTAGATCTCAGTCTGCACTAGACAACACCTAGTAGACATGACCCGACAAATGTAAGTTGGTCAATCATTAACATTCTCATCACCAACATAAGCATGCAACTTTTGCAAATTAAACAATCTTACATATATGCTCTCAGATTCTTTTTTTTTTTGGGGATAGTTCAATGATACACGGAGGTGAAAAAGATATCTCAAGGATCTTAACCTAACTACCAGCTTGACATGTCTTCTCAATAGGTTATTTACCTTCTCAAATGCAATGATCAAGTTATCCCTTGCGGTAGCAAAAGGGATTTCTACTGCAAGACTGCGAAAATAGCGATAAATAGCCACCAGCTCATCATTGGAATAGGAAGCCAGTATTGCAAGCTGAGGAAACAAGACAATCAGCCATCACAACAAGAACACTCAAAAAACAAATTGTTTTATGTGAAAATTACTCAATATGCATATTCCCCTATGATTGCAAAAAATACCTGATGATGAGGATTGCCACTTGAAGGCCAAAGTGAAGAAGCTTGCAGGTAATAACTCGAAGCAGCTGCAAAATGACGAGCTTTTTTTATCACCCTCACCATATAAGCTTTTGTACCGAGCAAGATCGCCAAGATAAATCAAACAACGATGGCAGGATATCAATCCTTTCTTCACCTCCACAGACTTGTTACCATCTTTAGAGGAAAGAATCTGATTTTCTGGATAATCAGAGAAATATCCGAGTGGCTGACCATACTTGGCCCTAATGTTTAGCATCAAATCATGATAAAAGCCTGTTGCTTCTGAAAGAAATTTAAACTGTGTTCGGATCTTTGTGATGCGGTCTGGTCCATTACTAGGGAGAACCTTCCCATTGGTTGACCCACTAGAATTTGTAGCAGCATTGAACTGTGCCCGCAATTCCTCAATTCTCCTGTAATGCAACTGCCACAAGGCATACTCTATTCATGTTGTTCTGAGAAAACATGATCCTCAAGGATGATAGTTTCATAGTTTTCTCGCATTTGTTGTCGTGCACTTGGATCAGAAGGAACTCTAGCTTGTGCTGCTTTTCTCTGTTTATTCTCCAACTCAACATTCTTTGGACAAAAAAAGTGAAGATAAGAAAAAAATGTCAATTACATGTTTCAAACAAACAATATACAGTTGATCAAGGATAGCTTTACATGGAATAAATACAGCTCTCTGAATGGATGTTCAACTTGCAGCTTTAGAAGTAAAGGAAAACACAAATGAGTGCCTAACAACTCAATTGAAATGGAAAAGCAATGAGGAGTAGAGGCGCTGAAGTCGCTCCTGATGTAAATTACTATCCATTGAAATGGTTATGATCCATCAAGTAGAGCCCAATAATGATTTGAAAAGCAACACACCGACATTAAATCAAAGCCACAATATTAGGAGTAGATAACTAACCGGAATACAACGTCCAACCTTAATATGATAACTCATTTTGTTAAAAATAGCAAAATCCCCGTTTTTTCTCATATTCAGTTCAAAACGAGACGAAATTATTGTTGCCAACAAGCGCAATCAACCGATCCAGAAGAGAAAAAACAAAAACAGATCAGATCAGATCAAGGGAATTCCCAAATACTTCAACATTAGAGAAAGGTGAAAAGAATAGTAAGGCATAAGCGACTCTTTACATGATAAACGCTTCTCTTTCTTTTCGTTTTCCTCCTTGGTGACGGCTCCTTACCAAGGTCTTTATCTTTTATTATTCTTTTTATTTCGTTTCTTTTTGTTATGTACCATATCCAACAGCTTTCCAAGTCTCTTTGAATAGTAACTCAATAGTTCCAATATCAATGTAATATGTATGAATGAGTGTCACACCCTAAATTGGAGTGTGTGGCCACCACTTATACCCTGCTAGCTTGAGCGTACCACTTTGATGACCGGTCTTCTGTATAAGTAGAACTTTCAGCCAATAAGGTCGTACTGAAATATATCACAACTACAACTCTGATAAAAATGGGCTAACCCAACATATATATACAATAAGACCGACAAGGTCATAGCATTGTTCAACAAAAGACAACTTAGCTGAAAAGGTTATATGTCACATTGTACATATCAAAACAAATCTATGAGCCTCTACGAGTAACTGAACTGACATATGGTCGGGACAGGTCCCCGACCTACACATATTGTACATAACTATGTAAAATACTCCATATATATATAACTAGAAAGCCCCGGGAAGATGAAGCTCACTTACTAACGGCTGTACTCAATAGCTCCTACTGAGGTGGCCTAGTAGAGTCCCTATCAGAACATATGGAATGGACACACAGCGCCTCCGGAAAAAGAGATGTCAGTACAAAATAATGTATCGAGTATGTAAAACATGAATAACAATATAAATATATAAGCTGTAAGGAAAATTATATAAGCAATATGAAGCGAATAGCTGGAAGGGAAATCATAAGCAACCTAAGCGAATAATGAAACTCTAAATTGGAGTGTGTGGCCACCACTTATGCCCTGCTAGCTTGAGCGTACCACTTTGATGATCGGTCTTCTGTATAAGTAGAACTTTCAGCCAATAAGGTCGTACTGGAATATATCACAACTACAACTCTGATAAAAATGGGCTAACCCAACATATATATACAATGAGACCGACAATGTCATAGCATTGTTCAACAAAAGACAACTTAGCTGACAAGGTTATATGTCACATTGTACATATCGAGGACGAGCGACTTGAACAAGAGAAACTTGAGGAATTATCATGACATAATGATTAAACAGCATATAAAACGTGAAAACTGTACAAATCCGTAAGGAATATGAAAATATGGGCTGAATGAAAGTTGTATATTACTCTGTTCCCGTCAGTTTGATATCTTACGAAGATAAATTTGACTTACGGTTTGAAAGTTATGACTGTTTGAAGTTTCTGCCTTGTTTTACAAAAATTCTGGCGACACAGATTTCATAGGGTTGTTTCTTTCGTAAATTTTCACCATCTACACTAAGTATTATCAGGTGGGATTCGGCATAATAAGAGATCATATTGTTACCTTCGATGTGGTACAATAAACACCTTATTTGAAGTTACGAATTTAATGTTATATCTTTTACATGCGGGAGATACGAGAAAGTTAAAAGAAAGGAATATTATTTGGTTGTCCTGAAGTTATGCTAATATTTTTATAGGGGTATGAGTTTAGTCATACAATGGAAATGGTAAAGATCTTGTTAATATAAATATAGTCATATGGGTGTCCTTAGATTCGTATTATAATGTAGTTCACATATTTTCTAGATTTTAATCGTTCAGAGGCTCTACGCAAGGGGAATGCATTAGTTTGATTGTTTGTGGCACCCGCTCGGCATTGAGGTAGGTTATGGTTTACTTTAGTTAGACTCTGATTAGAGAATCGTATGTAGTCGTAGGAAGTGACGGGGATGTCATGATAGGCCTTCGGGCAGAAGTGGAGATGAATTACTATTACGTTGGTTCCGTCAGCTGTTATGTGGGCTTGTCGTCATATGTGTTATTTTCTGTGATTATCACCTGATTTGACTTGTACTTGTTGATTGTATATCGGTGACACGTGTTAAGACTTGATATCATGCTTGACATACTTTTCATATTATTTTGTGGTGATGGTGAGGTGTGAGACTGAGAGTGATTGATAGCCTCCGAGGTTTCTGTCGGAGAGCGGGAGTGATAGCCTCCGAGGTTTCCACCGGAGAGCGGGAGTGATAGCCTCCGAGGTTTCTGCCGGAGCGGGACTGAGAGAGGTGACATTACATTGCATTGCATTCATCCACTCATATTTTGACTGATCATTTGGTGAATTATATCTGTCTTGGTTGATTTCATGATTTTCTTTACACTTTACTTGTATATGATACGTGACCATGCCTGATTGCTCTATGTGTTATGTCACGACCCGAACCCCGGGCCCGTGACTGGTGCCCTACCTGGGCACCCCCTCTTATACCCTCACATCCCTTTCAAGACATAGGTCAAATAATAAATGAAAACTGTATATGTACAGTTAATAAACCATAACTGGCCAAAAGATGACAGAGACAAGTAAAAACCTTACCAGCTCCAACCATGCCATATAAAATAAAAGTCAATTGTACCTTGTATCACTGTACCACTGTACTACTGTACTTTGTATAAACAAATAAGAGTCAACTGAGCCTTTTAAAAATATGTCTTTTTAAAAGTAAGATCCACCGTGTCATTTCAAATTATGAAATAAATACCATTTCAAAATATGAAAGCCATGGTAGGGTCATCCGCCCTCAGAATCATTATGCAATTCCAACCATGGGTCTTAGACCCGCAATATCAAAGCGTGCCCGTGAAATTCCTTCATCACTGTCGGCATGCACAAAGTATAATATATAACATGCCCGTGGAATTCCTGCATCTCAGGAACATGTCATCGTGGAGAGCTAGTCCATGAAATAATAATATCACCCGGGGATTGAACCCGCATCATGACCGCACGCCCACGAAATTCCTTCATCGTGAAAGCATGTCCATGAAACAATATAGTGGAAGCATGCCCATGGAATTCCTCCATCATTTAAGCACGTCCAAGTAAATAACACAATAAGATGACCGACCCTCCAATGAGGGACGCGGTGGTATAGAAATATAACACTTGCACGAAAGGCTATCATGAGCGAACATATGCAAGTTTAAAATATTCTTTGACTCTTATTATCATAAAATGAATAAACCATCATTTTAACAAACCAAGACAATTACCATGCCTTCCTTTTTAAGATAACACCATGCCTTCCTTTTACAATTTTAACAAAACATTTAAAATGAACTTTCCTTTTAGAAATCCCAAGGTACTATCAAGGGAGTATATCTAACAACTTTCATTTTATGAGCCGTAATTAATATATCATGAGATTTTATCTAATCAGCTGTGATCTTAGAAATTGTAAAACGAACTGGTTATATCTTAGCTTCTATGCAGATGGAAATTCTACTCATTTCGATATAATTGATTGTGGATTCTTTTTTTCCATTAACGTTGCAGTGGCTTGTTCGATGCTATTTCTCATTAGTGCTATAACTTATCAAGATCAACTCGACTCCAATGTTTACTAAAAACTCTTACCAACATCTCCCATAAGACTTGGTAAGGACTTAGGAATAATATAGACATGCCTTAAGCATAGAATCAACAACATGAATACCCTTAACTTCTAAGAGTAGAATAACTTTCCTTTTTATAAAACCCAAAGTACTATTAATGAAATAGATAGAACCACTTCCTTTCTAGACAAACCAACTAGAACCATGTACGTTCGCCGCACATCTTTTTCATTTATAAACCCCAAGACACTAACACCCGTAGTATCAAGACACTTTCCACCTTTAAGATCAAGTCAAGTATACTTTTAAACTCAAGTAACTTACTCTTTTAAAACCAAGGCACTTCCTTTTTTTTAAGATCAAGTTACTACACCTTAAGTAACCTATTCTTTCCAAATCAAGGAAACACCACAATGAAATCCGAATTCATTTAAAATCCTCATTTGGAAATTCAAGACACTTATAATAACAAGTATAATTTTATAAGGTTCATGCCCAAGAAGATATGAAGAGTTCACATACCTCTTCGGTTAATCCACACGCTAAGTAGAATACTCCACAAGTAGTACTTCAACCTATACTGATAATAACATTTCTATCAGCTTCATGACACTAGTATACACTTATACTACTAAATGAATCTCCTTTATTTTATAAAAATTTGGGCAGCACTTCCCCCGTTTATACGTACTTTTCCACATTTTCTAGAAGACCAATTTCATCAATAACCAAGACACCAATTAAGGGCACAACCAATAGTTTAACCAAAAGGGATTACACGCCTACTTGACGTGTAAAATTCAGCCACTTAATCTACCCAAAACAATTCACTAAAATCAGTCCATAGTCCAATGTAAAAACAGTCCTTTAGTCCGCTAAAATCAGTTCATTGTCCAATGTAAAAACAGTCCTTTATTTAGTGTTCTCGGCCAACTACTACAACCAAAACTGTTTTCATAACTTTTTATAATCCAACTTATATTCCAATACTTTTATATAAGTTATATCCACTTGTTAACAACAATATTTCCTTCATGCCAACATGTAATAGGTGATGTTTAACAACAACAATAACCAACGAATCCGACAACACCAAAACTGTCCACAATCGACTAACATGTCAAGATTGTGACATGTACTTCTTATTCTTCATTCTTTTTAATCACAAGTTCCTTCATTAATTACTACAACATGTAATATCCAATTACTTCAAGAGGAGGAATAATCCTTACCTTAAATATGCCCAAAACAATCCACTTAAAGTCGGTCCATGGTTTAGTCTTAGCTCCTTATTCTTCAAGTTCCAATCACACACATGAATCTACTACAAGCTTGTAACCATTTTCCTTCTTGTTTTACTTCCATAAAGTTCATAAACAAGCCTAGGAATTTCACCTAACTTTCGACCAAACCATGTTTGTGATACCTTGGAGAGTTAATTTGGTTTAGAACTTGGTTAGGGTGCTTAATCTAGGAGAATAATCAACTCTTGTTCTTCATTAATGCTTGAAGAATCTCGAAAACCTCAAGGTTAAGGAAGGGAGAAGAGAGTTTTGGATGAAGAAAATATTATGCAAATGTCTCTAAGTCTTGCTATCACCTCTCTTATATAGATGAAATCTTACAAGTGGAGGGGGACCTAAGTGGTCCACTTATCTTGATGAAAAAATCTCACAAATATCTTCCACACTTGTCCACTTGGATGAAAATATCTCCCTTTCTAGACATTCTTGCAATACATGTACATATAAATATACATATACATATACATATACATATATATAATTAGAGCCTTGCTACATAAGTGGGGAGGGACACATGTCACTCTCTTACTCGCCCATAATTCCCTTCACAAAATAATAATCCAACACTTAGCCAAAATACTTAAAATTTCGAACTCCCCCAAAATTGTGAAATTTTGACGGGCCTCATATTATCAATTCCATTACTCCGTAATCCAATACTAAGCACGTAAATCCACATTAAGGAATCTAACTCCGAATTAATAAATTTTTTGTCTTCACATGTTTTCGAAATTTTTCCGGAGGAAAATGTAATCATAGTTTCCTTCCAATATTCAAACCTTAGTTCCTTGAGTACGTTCTCATATTAATGCCTTGGAAATACGGGGTGTAACATCCTTCCCCCCTTAGAAACATTCGTCCCGAATGTTCATAACAGGTTCTAAACAGTCGACTTAACCGCATTCGCACACAACCATCACATGCTCACGTTTTTTCCATTCTCGACTCCCACGACCCGGTTTTGGTGGAACGCGTCCACGAATTAGTACAACGATTAACTAGTGGGCCTTGCATCGTCGTGACCCTATCACATAGCGGGACCATCTCCAACTGACCCCACTTTATTTCATGCTACGGGTCGACCCGGAATCGGTCCACAACCCGACCCATCGTCACACTTAACTCTCATTCTTGGTCTGAAATAAATCTCACTACTCGTGCCTTTCCTAATCTCAACATGTTCTAGTGTACATACGTAATCCTGGACGTTGCTCCAGATTCCATTCCCAGATGATACCATCCCTTAGGGGATAGATTGATAACTTATTTCTATATTCAATATGTAGGAGACTCTGAAGAATCGCATTACATGATGCCAATCTACCATCTCCCAACCTTGGTAAATATACTTCACCTCAAATTCTTCCAATAATATCTTATGTTCGGTAACACTGATACTTATCTTATTCTGTGTATCCACTTGGGATACTTCGAAATACGGTGGCCATGGTTTCCATACCAAACTAACCTCTTGTACCTTTACGTCACGTTCTAACAACTTGGTAAACTATTGGAACCTAATACACTTACCCTTTTGTGTATTTAATTTCAAACAGAGGTAACATATTCAAGTTATGAAAGCCTAGTAATCTTCTTAGATCATCTACTCATTTTCATTTCATACAAACCACAGAATAATTATAATTTATACACTTCATACATACCATGTACTTTAACCAAGATTAACCGAAAAGTCTTTTACCCAAGAAGGCCTTGTATATCTAAGGTCTCATAGTTATCAATATTCTAAGGTTCTCAATTATTCCATGTCCCAAGCTTACGTTATCGGTCCCCACATACGGGTAAGGTAACTTCTCATAATCTCAAAATCCGGTTGTCTTAATCATAACAACCCTAATACTCCATACGAATATAATTCGTACATATCACTTAAGCATACACCATAACTTAATCTAACAATATGGTATGCCATTAAATCAATTAACCTGATCTCCTAAGAGTTCATCCCCCTCTCTACAGCCCATCGCCTCCTAAATATTTCAATTTAGCACACCTATATATGCCTTGGTGTGGATTCACTACACTATTTCACACCTTCTAAGTAATTTCAACCAGCTCATGATAATCCATAATTACTTCAGACAACACACACATGAACCCAAATAAATACGTCTGTATAGATGCATATCATCATACCAACTATACAATAATTTTACCAACCTGTACACAAGGTCCATATATTTCTTCCTGGGCCACTGTCGCTTTCTCATAGCTTCAATCACAATAACTGTTAGGGAGGGACCATTTTAACAACACAGCTCTATCGCCCGACCTTAGAGTAAGAAGAATAGAAATCAATTCTAAATATTATGTAGCCTCATGTGTATAAGTATGGTGCACACATACCCATACCCAAGACTCTACTAGATACGGTCTGTAGACATTCCGGGGACTAACAGCTCTGATACCACTTTTGTCACGACCCGAACTCAGGGCCTGCGACTGGTGCCCTACCTGGGCACCCCCTCTTATACCCTCACATCCCTTTCAAGACATATGTCAAATAATAAATGAAAACTGTATATGTAGCAACAAGGCAAGCCGATGAGGCTGCCGCTATATATATATAAACGGGAACAACCCTACAACACCGTAGTACAACTGGTCAACAACATATATACACAACTCCCGCAAGTCCAGCCCACATATGAATACAGACCTCTAAGAGTTTGGACAGTAACCTATGATGGGACATGACCCCGCTGAATGTACATAAGCCTACCATACCAGGGTCCGTACCAACATGGCAAGCCTCCAAAATAATGGAGCTTTCCCATGAAAACTGAGTAGAGATCCCAAGAGCGAGGATCACCAAACTGTGTACCTAAACCTGCGACATGAAACACAGCCCCCCGAAGGGGGTCAGTACAACAAGTACTAAGTATGTAAACATAAAGTACAGTTAATAAACCATAACTGGCCAAAAGATGACAGAGACAAGTAAAAACCTTACCAGCTCCAACCATGCCATATAAAATAAAAGCCAACTGTACCTTGTATAATGTTATACCCCGTATTTCCAGAGTATGTATGTGAAGACGTACGTACGAAAGTTTAAGCCTTAAGGTAGGCAAGGTTCGAAATTTGTGCACAACCCCCGAAAAGAGTCGTTTTCCGATGAAACGTTTTACAAACTTTGCGAAGGGAAAATTCCGGCTATGTCATTTATTATTTTTGCGGATTTTTCCGAGAGACGAAATATTTTGGACCAACGGGAGGGTGACATGTGTCACCCTCAAAAAGTGGACGGCAAGGGCATTCTTTGGCACGTTTTTTGTGCTCTTTCTTGGTCAAGGGTTAGGTAGGATATTTTGTGTGGTAGATGGATAAGGACACATAGATGAATCCTCCCCCTACACTTGCCTTGCACTTGGCTTCATCTTGGCCATTGGTTGGCCATTGCTTGACCTATAAATACCCCCTTAGTTGATGAACTTCTTCATCCACAAAATGTTTTCTAAGTGTTAAAATCCTCCCCCCCTCTTAGAAAGAGCTCTCGTCCAAGCCCTCTCCTCCCCAGAGAGGCCCTCACGAGAACCCTCCCTTGCCTAGTTGGTTTCGAGAAATACACCCCCCCTTTGTGGTATAGAAATACTTCTCCAAGTATTGTTATAATACCAAAATACTCTAGCCCAAAACCTTTGTAGTATTTCCAAGTACCCTCTATACGAAAAGCCCGGAAAATACTACTATACTTTCCTTTAGCCACTAAACGAAACCCTAAGGAAAATCCCCATAATTGGTTGGAGTACTAAGTAGAAGTTGTGTAGAACTTCTAAGGGTTTCTTGGAGCAAATTGGAGCGTTCAGAATCGGAGCTAAACGTTGCTCAGGATCGACATTAAACTTGGATAATTGTGAGCGTTCAGAATGTTACACCCCGTATTTACAGGACATGTTTTAAGAACGTACGTAAGAACTCACAAGAGTTAAAATTTGAGACTTGTAAAAATTTATCGGAATTATGAAATTGTCGGAAAACGTACTATTGTGATGAATGGGTGGGCGACACGTGTCACCCCCCTTATTGATGCCTTGGTCGAATTAGGCATGGCCAAAATGGTCATTGACCATAGTCTTGGATGACTAAGTCTTGCAAGTAGCAAGCTTGATAATCTTGACTGGATGAGAGAGGCCTTACGAGGGCTCTTTCCCACTTAATAGATTCATTCCTTCACCTATGCATCCCGACTAAGGTCTCACAAACGTGCACTTCCCTTATGACATCTTCTTCTGTCAAGAGAGAGAGAGACTGACCTACCCAAGAGAGAGAACGCAAGAGTGACTCCCCAATATAATAGAAAAGAACTGTCTTTTCTGTATACTTTCCCCGGTTCCGTATCATCCGCTGCGTTATCCGCCGTCTCCCTTTTACTCTAGCCTCTCATTTAACTCGCTACTTCGTCAACTTGCGATAAAATAAAAGAGAGTGAATAAAGAAGAGATAATTTGTGTCATCGCTCTTTGATATGTTGCACTTTCTTTTTCTTTTTTTGCAACGAATCATTTTTTGGGAAGTCCATACGGATGACTTCCTCTAGTAATGATTCTATCTCCTATAAGAGAAAGCCGCGCAACCAAAGTAGCCCCTCAATTTCCGCCTTACCCAAACCAAAGCCAAGCAGGTTTTCTCATCAAGTAAAGGCTCGTGATAACGCCTTCGCCGCTAGCAAGCCAAAGGGCGCTTTGCCACCGATTTCGGTTTGAAGCTCAATGAGGACGTAAAAGATATGCCGGAGTCTTCCCTAATTACCTCATAAAGTTCTTGAAAGGTACGTACTAACTGAGAGTGGAATCTATCTGCACCTGAAAGGGATTCGGTGAGCAAGAGTCCGGATTACGGTAGCAGTTCCCCCAATAACGGACCAACAAATGATAGGCCAGAGAGATGGGCTCAGGGTAGGTAGAGCACTTTCGCCTTTTAAGCTTTGCTTTCTCCAGGTTTTCGTGCGACTTTTCTATATCAAAAAGGCCCCGAGATGCCTCGTAATTGATTGATATCTTCTCTAATGAGAACTGCGTAGCAACTCTCCTTAGAACAGCTCGTCGTACGTTCCAATATCGACCTGCGGCGAAATCCTTAAGTCAAAGGACCCACCAAGGCTTGATATTTGCTAGGAGCTTATCTAAACCACCCATTTGGTTATATCATGACCCTCCAATGTGCTATATATTACTACTAGTAGCAAGAGAGAGCTTAACACTTAGCTAAATTTCACAAAAATTGAAGAACATTGAGCAATAGCTCTCGGTTTCCTCTTGAGAAAAAAAGAAAAATCTTTGTTTCTTGTCCATTTAGCTCCTAACTTTAAACCAAGGTTCTTGAGTGTATTGTAGACATATCTCAATAGAAAAATCTTGGAAAAAGATAGTTTACGGGTTAGTCGCAAAACAAAAACCTAGTTGTCTTTCTAGGTTTTGTTTGGAGATTTAAAGGATATTTGTTGGTGTTGTTCTAAGGGTCTCAACAAGCGGATTGAAGTGTCTTGGAGAGGCTCTAAACTACTAAGGAGCGACTTCGGATTTGGAGTTGGATTAAGATCCGTTGAGGTATAATCTTGTCTTTTAAAGTGTTACAAGATTATATATTTATATTGTTGTTAGCTTTACATGTTGCTAGCATGAAGTTGATATGTTGAAGTTTATAAGTATTATGGATTGCTTGTAGCTTAAATCCAAATGTTATACAAGCCACAAGATTGGATTACTAATTGGTCGTTTATTAGAAATCGTCGCATGTTACTTACTTGAAGATTATGGTAGTTATAATCAAATGCGACTTGATATCATGTTATGCTACCAATTTGGATTGAAATGGAAATTGGATAAGAATTGGTATTGTTGTATTCATTATGGCCGAAATTGGACTAGTAGTTGTATTAGTTTGTTATCGTTTGTGGGGCGGAATTTTACACGTCTAGTAGGCGTGTAATCCCCTATTGATTAATTGATTTGATTGTGCCTTAAATGTGGCGTGTTTGGTTATTGTATTCGGCCTTGAAAACGGTGGCAAAGTTAGTAAAAACAAAAGAGGTGCTGTCCGATTTTCCGTAGAATTTAGCGACTTGACACTTATAATATTCTACGTTTGAAGTAAGGCTTTAATAGACGTATTGTGAATATTATAGGTTGACATACTACGGGCGGGACTTTGTACTTGGCAAGTGGTTTGACCCGGCGAGGTATGTAGAACTTTTCCTATCCTTTGAGCATGACTAGTTACACGTATATAGTACGGTAGACGTACAAGATCTTGATATCCTTTACTAGTTTATTGAATGGCCAAGTCGGGTGAGTTAGGAGATTAACTCGCTTCTTTGAAAGTATTAAGGATGTCTTAAGTTTTATTAAAGTTAAGGGACTTGAAGAGTTTTAAAGTATGTGATACTTGTTTCGTTTTAAACGTATAAGTCCCTTGGATAGGAAATTGTACTTGACTAAGGTATAAAGTGAATATAACAACTTTATGGGGAGTTGGTTATATTGGCTTTATGGAAAGATAAATGGCTTGATTTAATGGAAGGCAATTCGATTTTAAGGCATCAATTGCCTAAGGTTTTATAAGAAAAGGAGTCACTTGATTTAGAAACCTAACTTCATTTCTAAGGGTGTTGTGACTTGCCTTGAAATGTAATTTGGACTTGATACTAGGATTAATAGTATCTTGGAAGTTTTCTACTAAAAAGAGTCATTTGCTTTAAAGAGTAGAAGTATGTAGTACTTGGGTTAAATTCCCGGATTTTTATAAAAGACATGTTAGTGCCTTAGGTAAACTAAAATGAGAGTGTATACTAACAAGAATAATAAGAAGTTAGGGGATTTCTTAACTTGCTTATGTATTGTATGATAAGCCGGTAGTGCTTATGTTATGTGTGATAGCCGGATTTGTGCTAGTGATATATTATTCGTTGCGGGGTCATTCCCCGGGTTTGTGGCATTTGCATATTCCATGGATTTGCTACCCACGATGCGAGGAATACCTCATGCGAGTCCGTAAGGGCTTATGCGGGTGAAATAGTCCCATGCGGGCGGGTCCAGCCTATGCGAGGAATACCTCATGCGAGTCCGTAAGGGCTTATGCGGGTGAAATAGTCCCATGCGAGGAATACCTCACGCGGGTCCACGCGACCTATGCGGGTGAAATAGTCCCAGGAGTAGGATTGCTAAATGATACTGCGGGCGGGTGGTCCTGCTTTGATCATGAGCTTCTTTTTTTATATTGTAAGGATACTACTATTTACTCTCATTGTTAGTAAGGAACAGTGTACTGTAATTTGATTATCATACATGTCTCCGGCTTTGATTTAAACTTATGATGTAATTACAGTATTTTCCAGTTTTACATACTTGGTACATATTGTGTACTGAACCCCTTCCTCGGGGGCTGCGTTCATGCCGCAGGAAAGGGTAAGCAGGTGGTGGATCCTCATTCTTAGGATCACTTATCAGACGTCAGAAGCTCCATTTATCCGGAGGCTTATCTCTTTTGGTACAGTCTTTTCCCTGGTGTTGTAGATTTATGTACATTCAGGGGTATGGCGGGGCCCGTCATACGCTTATTATTCCTAGAGGTCTGTATTCACATTGTGGTTGGGCTGTAAGAACTGATTGTACAGTTGTACTTTTGAGTATGTTTATATTATGGAAGGCGGCCTTATCGGCTAGCCTGAGATGTTATTGTTTACCCATGTATTTATGTTGTATATGTTCCGCTGCTATTCTCTGATGTATACCTGAACAGGGTGCCCAGGTAGGGCACCAGTCGCGGACCCGGGGTCGGGTCGTGACAGGACGCCTCATTTTGGAGTTCACTTTGATTATCCATACGTAATAACGTAACCCGGCCCATTTACGGGACGCGGTAAAGCCACATAAGTCTGCCCATAAATGTATACTACCCGGCCCAATCTGGGACGCGATAAAGTCACATAAGTCTGCCCATAAAGGTATACTGCTGCCCAATGTGGGACGCGATAAAGTCACATAAGTCTGCCCATAAAGGTATACTGCCCGACCCAATCTGGGATGCGATAAAGTCACATAAGTCTGCCCATAAAGGTATACTGCATAAAAATAGGAAGCTTATGATCAACTTAGGACCACCTGCCCATAGTGTCATTTGGCAATCCTACTCCTGAGACTATTTCACCCGCATAGGCCGTATGGAACCGCATGAGGTAATTTCCTCGCATAGACTGTATTCGCCCGCATAGGTCGTATGGACCCGCATGAGGTAATCTCCTCGCATAGGACTGGTCCGCCCCGCATAGGACTATTTCACCCGCATAAGCCCTACGGACTCGCCTGAGGTATTCCTCGCATCGTGGGGAGCAAATCCACGGAATATGCAAATGCAACAAGCCCGGGGAATGACCCCGTAATGAAACAATACATCACTAGCACAACCGGCTATCATACATAACATAAGCACCACCGACTTATCATACATAACATAAGCACCACCGACTTATCATACATAACATAAACAAGTTAAGAAATCCCTTAACTTCTTATTAGCCTTAATTATTATGCACTCTCTTTTTATTTAAACTTAAGGCACTAACATGTCATAAAAGAAATCCGGGAATTTAACCCAAGGTACTATGTACTTCCATTCTTTTCAAAAGACTCATTTTCATATAAAACCCCAAGATACTAACACCCGTAGTATCAAGGCATGTCTACATTTCAAACAAGTCACTACATTTTTGAAATACATTTCTAGGCTTCTAAATCAAGTGACCCTTACTTTAGAACTTTAGGCAATTAATATCGTTAAATCAAATTGCCCTTCTTTATTTTAAGTCATTTCTTTGTTTACATTACTAGAGAAAACCATTCTTTTAACCTTCCATAAATTTGTTATAACCAACTTTTCATAAAGCCGTTATAACTCTTTATTTCATAGACTAATCCATTCTTTTTATAACCAAAAGACTTATACTTTCAAATCAAGTTACATAACTTTCAAAATACTTCAAGTCTCTTAACTTTAGAAATCTAGTTTCTTAACTTAGAATATCAAGTTATCAATGCTTTTCCAAAATCAAGTATTCTATACTTTTAAATCAAGTCATTCCTTCATTTAAGAATCAAGTCCCATAACTTGAAAAATAAAGTCTCTTAACCTTTTAAGAATTCAAGGTTCATAGTCTTGAAACTTCATAACGTAAACTTTTTAAATTAAGTAACATATACTTTTATGCGTTGTGAATAGGTTATACTCGTTTATAATCACACGACCAGACCCGCTCGATCGTGCCCTACTGGCACCCTTACAGTATACATCGAGAGATAATCAGGAACATACATGAAACTTATAAAATAAAACAATGTAAAAACAATAGGTTAGCCGATAGGGCTACCTTCCCGACATACATATGTAACCAAGCGGTTGCCTCATTTCTTAACAAATCGACCCACAATATGTGACTACTGCACTCTAAGAGTTTTAACATAACAACAATGGCGGGAAAGGGCCCGCCATACCCCGAATATACGTGAATCTACAACCTCGGAAACCGTACAAGAGATAAGCCTCCGAGCAAATGGAGCTTTTTCCCAAAAGTCAACCGAGATCCTAAGAGCAAGGATCACCAACTGCACCTAATACTGCGGGCATGACGCAGCCAAGGGGGTCGATAACAGTGCGAATATGGAACGGAAGATAAGGTACAGTAAACAAATCATAACTGTACAAAAGAATGACAGGGGCAAGTATAAAAAGGGTAAATACCAGATCATACCGTGTCATTACCATATCGTGAACTTAATCGTACCTTATTATCTTTTTCCATTTTTACATAAAAGTTATAGTCACATTCTTACGTACATGCTTAGGAAAAACCGTCAAGTTCATTATCATATAACTTACTTACATTACATAACATAATCCGACCCTTTATGGAGGGACGCCTATCGCCGCCAACTGGGACGCGATAAAGTCACATAGTCCGCCCATAAGGTATCTTGCCGCCCAACTGACGCGGTAAGGTCACATAGTCTGCCTATAAAGGTATACTGCCCGGCCCAATCTGGGACGCGGTAAAGTCACATAGTCTGCCCATAAAGGTATACTGCCCGGCCCATTCCTGGGACGCGGTAAAGTCATGTAGTCTGCTCATAAAGGTATACTTTCCGGCCCATTCCTGGGATGCGGTAAAGTCATGTAGTCTGCCCATAAAGGTATACTGCCCGGGCCAATCTGGGACGCGGTAAGGTCACATAGTCTGCCCATAAAGGTATACTGCCCGGCCCAATCTGGGACGCGGTAAGGTCACATAGTCTGCCCATAAAGGTATCGCCGCCCAACTGGGACGCGGTAAGGTCACATAAAATCCGGGAATTTAACCCAACGTACTACGCACCTCTACTCCTTTAGAATGACTCATTTTCAAATAAAACTTCCAAGATACTAACAACCGTAGTATCAAGTCATATCTACTTTTCAAGACAAGTCACCATACCGTTTAGAAATACATTTACCGGCTTCTAAATCAAGTGACTTCTTTCTTAAAACCCTTAGGCAATTGGTGCCTTTAAAAACAATTGCCCTTCTTTATTTCAAGTCATTCTTTGTTTATAATACTAGAGAAAACCATCCTCTTAACCTTACATAAAGTTATTATAACCAACTTCCCATAAAACCGTTATACTAACTTTATGCCTTAGACTAATTCATTCTTTTTATAGCCAAGAGACTTATACTTTCAAATCAAATCACATAGCTTTCAAAATACTTCAAGTCTCTTAACTTTTTAGAAAACAAGTTTCTTAACTTTAGAATGACAAGAAATCAATACTTTCCAAATCAAGTATTCCATACTTTTAATCAATTCATTTCTTCCTTTAAGAATCAAGTCCCATAACTTGAAAAATAAAGTCCCTTAACCTTTAAAAAAATTTGAGGTTCATTGTCTTAAAACTTCATACATAAATTCTTATAAATTAAGTAACATATACTTTGGTGCATTGTGAATAAGTTATACTTATTTATAACGATCTTATTCAAGTAGCCATGATCTAGAAAATGTAATACAATTTTGTCTTATCTTAGTTTCTATGCAGATGGAGAATTCTACTCATTTTAATATAATCAATTGTCATTACATTTTCCTTTATTAACGCTGCAATGGCTTGCTCGATACTTATTCTCATTTGTGCCGTAACTTAGCCAAGTCAACTTGGCTCCAAAATACCTCCTAACGACTCTTACCAACATCCCCCATAAGACTTGGTAAGAACTTTAGATAACTTAGACATAACCTTTACGTAGAGTAAATCACATACATACCTCTTAACTTCTAAGAGTAGAAGGGAACATGAAATAATACCACATGTATATTCCATACATAGAATCATGCCAAAGGAAGGAAGAGGTTTACATACCTCACGACGATTATCGACAATTAGCAAAATGCTCCAAAGTACTTCCACATTGATAGTTATTTCATCCTTCAAGTAGAATACGCTATACCTAGTACTTCAACCTATAATGGCCATAATACGTCCATTAACTTCTTACTTTAGACGTAGAATATTATAAGTGCAAAGTCACTAAATTCTACGGAAAATAGGACAGCACTTCCTTTGTTTCTACGTACTTTGCCACCTTTTTCAAGGCCGAATTCAACAACCAAACACGCCACATTTAAGGCCCAACAATGCAATTAACAATATGGGATTACACGCCTACTAGACGTGTAAAATTCCGCCCCACAATTGATATCAAACTAATACAAACTACTAGGCCAAATCCGGCAATCTTAGGATACAACAATACCAATTCTTATCCAATTTCCTTTTCAATCCAAGTTGTTAGCATATCATGATATCAAGTCGCAATCGATTATAACTACTATAATCTTTAAGTAAGTAACATGCGACTATTCTAACTACGACCAAATTGTAATCCAACTTCAAATGGCTAATATGTCATTTCGGATTTTAGGCTACAACAATCCATAACACTTATAAAACTTCAACACATATACTTCATGCTAGTAAAATGTAAGGCTAACAACAATATATAATCTTGTAACACTTTAAGAGAACAAGATTGTTACCTCAACGAGTCTTAATCCAACTTCAAATCCAAAGTCGCTCCTTAGCAACTTAGAGCCTCTTCTTGACACTTCAATCCGCCACTTGAGACCCTTAGAATATCACAAACCACTTCCCTTAAATCTTCCAATCAAAACCTAGAAAGCAACAAGGTTTTCACCTTGCGACTAATACGAAAACGCTATTTTTCCGGGATCTTTCTATTGAGATACCCTTACAATACCCTCATGAACCTTGGTTTAAAGTGTGGAGCTTAAAGAACAACAAACAAATTTTTTTCTCTTTTTAAAACCTTGAACCCGAGAGCAAGAAGGAGACAAGAACAAATTTCATGAAAATTTTCTAAGTGTAGAACTCTTGTCTTGCTACTAGTACTACTATATAGTAACATGGAGGGTTGAGATTAGCACAAATGTGTGGTTTGGATGAAGTTCTTTTAAATATCAACTAAGTGGTCCCATTGACTAAGTCAAATATATCAAGCTCACTACTTGCAAGACTTGGTCTTCTAAACAATGGTCAAATGACCCTTTTGCCCATGTAATTTTCGTCCAAGACAACATAAGGGGGGTGACACGTGTCGCCCTCCCATTCGACACAATATTACGTTTTCCGACAATTCCATAATTCCGATAAATTTTTACAAGTCTCAAATCTTAACATTTGGGATTCTCACGTACGTTCTTAAAACATGTCCTGTAAATACGGAGTGTAACAATAACGATCTTATTAAAGCAGCCATGATCTAGAAAATGTAATACAATTTTGTCTTATCTTAGTTTCTATGCAGATGGAGAAATTCTACTCATTTTAATATAATTGATTGTCGATACATTTTCTTTTATTAATGCTGCAATGGATTGTTCGATACTTATTCTCATTCGTGCAGTAAATTAGCAAAGTCAACTCGACTCAAAATACTTCCTAACGACTCTTACCAACATCCCCCATAAGACTTAGTAAGAACTTAGGATAACTTAGACATAACTTTTACATAGAGTAAATCAACATACATACCTCTTAACTTCTAAGAGTAGAAGGAATCATGAAATGACACCACATGTATATTTCATACATAGAATCATGCCAAAAGGAGGAAGTGGTTCACATACCTCGCGATGATTATCGACAAGTAGCAAAATGCTCCAAAGTACTTCAACCTTGATAGCTATTCCATCCTTTAAGTAGAATACACTACTTGTAGTACTTCAACCTATATTAATCATAACATGTCTATCAACTCCTAACTTTTTAACGTAGAATCATACTAAGTGTAAGGTCTCTTATTCAACGGAAAATCGGGCAGCACTTCCTTTGTTTCTTCTACATACTCTTCCACCTTTTTCAAGGCCCGAAAATCAATAACCAAACGCCACATTTAAGGCCCAACAATTCAGCAATACAAAGGGGATTACACGCCTAATAGGACGTGACTGAAAATACTATAATGAAATCATAACGGTCTATATAAAACAAGATACATGTATGATAACCAAACTACAGTACACAATATACAAGCAGTCATGTCAAGTCAGGGACGCATGCCCTCAAAGTCAATACTCAAATATAACCATGGGTCTCACGCCCATAACATCAATCATGCCCATGAAATCCCTTCCTCACTGCCGGCAGTCCATGATATAATATAACACCAATAATTATACATGAACACCAAGTCACACCTGTGTCATAAAAACTGTACGGGGCAAGTACGAAAGACAACTACCAGATCCAACCTGCGTCAACAACTGACCGGGGCAAGTACGAAAGCCAACTACCAGATCCAGCCTGTCGTTACGAGATATGACCGGGGCAAGTGCAAACTCTATCTACCAGAGTACCGTACAAATCGTGCCATGTAATCGACGGGGCAAGTACGAAGCCAACTACTGCACCATCTCAAGTCGGCCATTGGCCGGCAAGTACGGAAGCTAACTGTTACACCCCGTAATTCCAGGACATGAATAAGAGAATGGACGCGAGAGCGCAAGACTTGAAAATTGGTACGAAATGAAGAATTGTTTTTCCGAAGAAAAATCTTCCGAACGTCGGAAAGAAAAAATATTCGTTGATGAGAATTAGATTCTCAAAATGCATTATTTGAGGAGTATAGAATTTATTATTATTGTGGAAATGTATTTTACGGATTTGGTCACGTAGGGCCCACCCGAGAAATTTTACGTTTTGTGGGGCCCACGAGGGTTACGAAATTCTATGGACGTATGGGAGGGCGACACGTGTCACCCCATACTTAGGCTTGTTCGAAATATGCCAAGGGCAAAATGGTCATTTGACCAAAGTATAGATGACCAAGTCTTGCAAGCTAAGAACTTGAGATAATTGACTAAGTCAAGAGCCCACTTGGCTTGATATTTAAATCTCTTCATCTAAGACCACACAAGTGTTATAATCTTGACCCTCAATTGTTTTATATATACTACACTAGTGCAAGACAAGTCTTCAACACTTAGAAAAAAATTGAGAAACTTTGTGTGCTCCATCTAGTGCTCTCGGCTTTGTGCCTTTATGGAAGACAAAATTTTGCAATTTTGGATCATAATTCACAAGACTTTAACCCAAGGTCCCTAGGGGTATTGTAAGGATATATCAATAGAAAGATCCCGGAAAAACGACGTTTTTACGTTAGTCGCAAGGCGAAAACCTAAGGTGTTCTTCAACTTTGAAGATGGAACTTGAAGAGGAGTTCTTCATGAGCTTCTAAGGAGTTCTTGGAGCGGATTGGAACATAAAAAGAGGAGCTAAAAGTTGCTAAGGATCGACTTTTACGCTTGGACATTATTAGGGCTTATTGAGGTAAAATCTTCATCTTCTTAATGTAATTGAAGATTACATGTTTTAGTAATTAAGAAATGAGCATGTGGTATATAAAATGAAGTTTGAAAAGATTTGGATCATGTCGACATGTTAAAAACCGAAAATGGACAAGTTAGCCATTAATGTTGTAATCAATTTGGTCGATAGTTACAATCGTCGCATGTTAAGTGTCACGACCCGACCCCGGGCCCACGACTGGTGCCCTACCTAGGCACCCTTACAGGTATACATCAGAGATAATCAGCGGAACATACATGAAACCTATAAAATAAAACAACAAGAATTTAAACAACAGGTTAGCCGATAAGGCTACCTCCCTGGACACATATACATATACTTAAACAACCGCAGTTACATCCTTTTTTTTTACAAACCGACCCACAACATATGACTACAGACCTCTAAGAATTACAACTGTGGCGGGACAGGGCCCCGCCATACCCCTGAATGTACATAATCTACAATATCAGGGAAACCGTACCCAAAAGATAAGCTTCCGGAGTGAATGGAGCTTCTTCCCAAAAACTGAACAGAGATCACCAACCTGTGTACCTAACACCTGCGGGCATGAACGCAGCCCCCCGAAGGGGGTCAGTACAACAGGTACCGAGTATGGAACAGAAATAAGGTACGATAACCAAATCATAACTGTATAAAAAAAAATGACAGGGGCAAGTATAAAAATGAAATACCAGATCCTACCGTGCCATTTTAACTCCTGAAATCAATCATATATTAAACGTTCTTTTCCTTCTTTCAATAAAAATTAACATCATATTCTTACATACTTACTTTAAGGATTTAATCAAGTTTTTCCACATAACTTACATATCTTACATAACATAATCCGACCCTTTATGGAGGGACTTCTTATTTGGGAGCTTACTTTGATTATCCATACGTGATAACGTAATCCGGCCCATTTGCGGGACACGGTGTACTGATGAATCATGTGACATAATCCGGCCTTCCTGTGGAGCTCGTTGTACTGTGGAATCATGTAGCATAATCCGGCCCGCCTGTGGAGCTCGGTGTACTGTGGAATCATGTAGCATAATCCGACCCGCTTGTGGAGCTCGGTGTACTATGGAATCATGTAGCATAATCCAGCCCGCCTGTGGAGCTCGGTGTTAGATGACGTAACCCGACCTATGTGTAGGCTCGGGGTAATATGGCGTAATCCGGCCTATGTGTAGGCTCGGTGTATCTCATAACGTAATCCGGCCTATTTGTAGGCTCGGTGTATTTCATAACGTAATCCGGCCTATTTGTAGGCTCGGTGTGATTTTTCCTTACATAACATTTTTAAACCATCTTTTCACTTCTTCTTAAGTCGTCATAACAACTTCCCATAAAACTATTATAACAACCTTTCATTTTGGAGAACTTAAGGCACTTTTATTCTTACAACATTAGGAAAACTAGACCCAAAAATACTACGTACATACATACTTAAAAAGAATCATAAAACTCCTTTCTTTTTAAAGCTCAAGTCACACACTCTTTTGGAAACCATCTTCTTAACTTTTGAAATAAATTAAGAAGCCATACTTTTTAAAGTTTAGTCATTTCCACTCATAAAATCAAGGCTTATAGTATTAACCCCTCGTAGCATACACTCTTTAAAATCATATCGCTTAAAACTTCATAATCCTTAAAAGACAATCAAAGTTCATAGTCTTAAAACTTCATAACATACATTCTTTAAAGTCCATTTACTTATACTTATAAAATCATGTCATCTACACTTTAGAAAACAAGTCCCATAACTTGAAAAATAAAGTTTCATACACTTCCAAAACCAAGTAACTTATTCTCTTTAAAACCATATAACTTCCACTTTTAAAATCAATCCCCTTTTCACATATAAATTCAAGTCATTTTTAAACATAAAATCAACTTGCTTACTTTAAATAAATCAAGACACATAGCTTTAAATCAAATCTCATAACTTCCTAACCATTCTTACCAACATCTCCCATAAGACTTGGTAAGGACTTAAGACAATTTAAACATACTTTTAACTTAGAATCAACAATGTGAATACTTCTTAACTTCTAAGAGTAGAATGAATCATGAAATACTATCACATGGATATTTCATACGTAGGATCATGCCAAAGAAAGAAGAGGTTCACATACCTCGCGATCAACGACCCGCTCGGGGCCAAGTATCTTCAGTGCCTTACCGAGCACCTGGTGATACATACATCAGAGAAAATCAGCGGAACATAAAACATGAGTCATTTAACAAAGATATAATAAATAAAGCAACCAAAAATTGCCGGTGATATACATAAAACTCAACAGCTTTAATCCTTTTACAACCACGCCCACAACAGTTTTCTGCACTCTAAGATATCTGATGACTATGACGGGCAGGGGCCTCGCCATACCCCCGAATGTACAGAACCTACAACTCAGGAACACCTACCAAAGATAAGCCTCCTGAGAAACGCAGAGCTTCAAATGTCTGAATCGTGATCCTAAGAGCGAGGAACCACGATCGATGTACCTCTACCCGGCAGATTTAACGCAGCCCGGCGAGGTCAAGACAACAGTACAAGTATGTGAAATGCATAATCAGTAAATGAAATCATACTAGTCTATATAAAGCGAGACATGTATGATAACCAAACTACGACACAACATAAACAAGCCATCACTCCAACGGGTCTCACGCCCACAACATCAATCAGTTCGTGTGCCGCATGCCGGAATCACGCCGGTGTAGACATGTCCATGATGCAACAATAATACCAATGTCCCATGGCCACATGCCCCGGAATTCTGCATCGGTGTAGACATGTCCATGTGACCTCAAATAACAAGCAATCCAAATGGAAGCATACCCGCGCTACGTCGTGTCGTGATGTCCAAAGGGAAAAATAAGACAACATTCCAAATGGGACGATACCCGCGGCGCTACGACGTGTCGGTATGTCCAGCGGAAATCAAAGGCGATAATCAACATGGAAACATACCCGCGCTACGTGATCGTGTCGAGATATCCAAAGCGACAACCACGAGACCTTAACCTAAATGGAAGCATACCGTGCGCTACGCATCGTGTCGGTATGTCCAAAGCGATTAACTACAAGACCTTAACCAAAATGGAAGATACCCGCGCCACGCATCGTGTCGATATGTCCAAAGCGATTAACTACAAGACCTAACAAAATGGAAGCATACGTGCGCTACGCGTCGTATCGGTATGTCCAAAGCGACAACTACAAGACCTTAACAAAATGGAAGCATACTCCGCGCTACGCATCGTGTCGGTATGTCCAAAGCGATTAACAACAATAATACTATCAACGAGAACGCATCTGGAATTTCTCGTCGCCACACGACGCCCAAGTAAGTTCTCAACAGTCAACCGACTTCCATCGAGACGCGGTAATACGTAAACACAACGATTGTACAATAAAGGCTATCATCACTAGCATAGGCAAGTTTCACAACAACAAGCATAGGCAAGTTACACAACTAAAGGTACTTTCATTTTATGTCAAAGTCAGGGTTTTTAACCCTAAAGTACTACACGTTAAGTTCTTTTAAAGAGATCCATTACTTTTATAAAAGTCACCGATACCCGTAGTATTAGAATGACCAACCCACCTTCCTTTTCAAAATCAAGTAACAACATTCTTTTCCTAAGTTCGGTTTGCCTAGTTTCAATTACTCAAGCCTCATTTTCAAATGGTTTCATAGTTCCCAAACTTAATCACTTGATTCCTTTTTAGAACAATTGGTAACATATGTCATATCGTTAGTAGTTTATTCTTGTTTATAACGATCTTATTACTGACCATGATCTAGAAAATGTAATATCATTTGTCTTATCTTAGCTTATGCGGATGGAGGTTTTGGTTTTAATACAACACATCATTATTCAATACATTTTCCTTTTATTAACGCTGCAATGGTGCACCGATACACATTACGATTCCGAAATCAAAAGCATTATCCCTTTAAAAACCAAGTACTTCATTACTCACGAATGAGGTTTCACACAAACATCCTCATTAAAACAAATAAGTTAAGTCTCTTATCTTATAAGATCAAGTCTCTTAACTTCTAACATCAAGAAAACCATTTTCTTACCTCACGTAAAGTCATTATAACCAACTTCCCATAAAGCCGTTATAACACTTTATGTTTTAAAAACAATCAAACACGTTAACACGTATGCGTCACCGCACTACATAGTTCACACATATCATGCTAGAAGAGATAGGAAGAGGTTCACATACCTCGCGACGATTTATCGACAATAAGCAAAATGCTCCAAGATTACAACGCACTAGCCCTTTCCACTCCTAAGGTAGAATACGCTACTCTTAGTACTTTCACCTATAAAGGTCACAATTGTCACGACCGCTTAGGGGCGTGGATCGTGCCTACCAAGGGCACCAAGTAGTCACACATCGAGTAATCAGTGAAATATAAAGCAAGACATGAAGCTTTATAAAATAAGACCACGCTTTATGTGAGAAAACACGCCTTTCGGCATATATATATATAATCATGGTTTAGCGACATCCGACATCGCATAACATACACTACCTAAGGAAATATACAACTATGGCGGGGCGGGGCCCGCCATACCGGCTATCTGCAAAACTATCTGACGTGGAGATCATACCAAAAGTAGAGCCTCGGAAGAGATGGAGCTCCGACACCAACGTAGAGATCCTAAGAATGCGGATCTAGCACTGCGCGCTTACTGCAGCATGAACGCAGCCCCGGAGGTCGGTCACAGTACTAAGTATGCTAAAGCTGTAAAATACTTAAATGAAAACATATCATTTTAAAACCGTTTACAAATATGTGTGAAACAATGACGAAACATACGTAGTGCCACATCCTGAACAAGAGCAACGATAGGTAAGCGTAATAGGTCTTGTCTAGGCTGCGAATGATCGGAGCAGGCCACTCGCCCCCATCATCATTCCGCAAGCCTAATCCTGAACTCCCGGTCGCAGGCCACTCACGTGGGCGCATGAGGTATAACCCGCATCGAGGGTAGCTACTCCTCGGCATCGTCTGGACTCATTGTCCGCATGGCCACACAGACCGCATGAGGCATAACCCGCGCATACTAACACGGAACTCGTAGCTCCGCATAGGCCCTGGACCCGCGCAGGTATTCTCGAATCATGGTCCTGCACGCTTTGAAGTCTACCGCGTCGGAGCGGCTTAACCCTGTATCGTCTCAAGAGGTGGTAGTATACTAACATAACAACTTATCTTTAAACAACATAAGCCTGACAAGGATACTCACCTATACAAGCGTTACAAGATACTACACACATAGCATCATATCACGCTCATTTATCAAACCATCTTTATTATTCTTTTCACAATACAAGTACATTATAAACACATGTGCAAACTTGTTTCTTTTATAAAACTTAAGTGGTTATACTTACTTCCCATAAAGCTAGTATAACTCTTAGCTTGCATTTTAAAACCAATTAGTTCTCTTACATTAATATGATTGATAGTCTTTTGAAATGTTTTGATTCTTTATTATTCAAAGCTTAAGTGAGGCATTCTGTAAGTATTATTCAGGCTTAAGCCGTGAGGCATTGCCGTAAGTATTATTCACGCTTAAGCCGTGAGGCTTTGCAGTAGTTATATTGTAAAATATCATGCTTTAGGAAGAATCACATACCTTCTCAGCGAAAACCACCTGCCAAGTTGAATATCATGTGACAAAGAGTCGACTATAATAATCACAGATATCTATTAAAGACTACTCGAAGGTCATTCTAAGCAGAGGTTCATAATTCTCACGGTAAGTCGGGCAAAGACTTCCCTACCGGTGAGCTATATAAGTCTATCAGAAAGGTCCTACGTAAGTATAGTTTGATTATTCTTCTTTTAAACCCTTAAGTGATTAATAATTAAATTATATTCTGTGATATAATTCTTAGTATTTATACTTATTATTATACTATAACAGTAAGTATTCTCTAATTCAAAAGAGGGTTAGGATTATTACCTCGGTAAGACCAATAATATCCTAGAAAAGTCGCTGAGCAAGGTTTTGCTCTAAGTTGTATGCTCAGAACCTTAGAGTTCTTCACAACTTCTACCAAGTACTAAGGTATTTGGGCTGGGTATTTTGGGCATTATAAAGATACAAGAAGGTAACTTTTCTACCAAGGGAGGGGGTAGATTTTTGGCTAGGCTAGGGGGGTATTCGGCCAAGGCCACTTAGGCTAGAGGGGAAGAGGGCTTGGACAGATTGGCTAACAAGTGAGAAGGAGGATTTTCAAGACTTGGAAAGTAATTTGTGGATGAAGAACTCTTCACCTTGGGGGTATTTATAGGTCAAGAAGTGGCCAACCAATGGCCAAGATTTAGACAAGTGCAAGGCAAGTGTAGGGTGAGGATTAACTATACACAAATATCCTACCAACTCAGCCGACTTGTACGCGCACAAAACGCGTGCTCCTCGAAGTCCAAATCGTCCAAATGGGCGATTTCAAGTCCATCAATTGGAGGGTGACAAGTGTCGCCTCCCGTTGGTCCAAAATGTTTCGATCTCTCGGAAAAATCCGCAAAAATTAGAAATGGCATAGCGGAATTTACCCTACGAAGGCGTGGAAGCGTTTAGTGGAAAGCGATTCTTTTAGTGAGTTGTGTACAAATAAAAGCGTCCAAGGCTTATCTTTAAGGCTAGACTTTCATTTATTCCCACGTACATACTCTGGAAATACGGTATAACATTCTCCCTAGAAACATTCGTCCGAATGTTCCTTCCCAATACGCTTATCGAAGAAGCTTAAGCGATTGTAAATGCCACTACCGGCGCAGTAACACTTAGCGTAAACGATAACGAAAAATTTACAAGTAGGAAAGTGAATTTACTCGAGGTGTGGGAATAGGTGAGGATACTTCCGTCTCATGTCCTCACCGGCTTCCCACGCCATCTCCTCACGAGCTCGTTCCGCCACAAGACTTTGTGGAAGCCACGTCCGTCCAGACGCTTAACACGACGATCGACTATCGCTATGGAATCTCCTCATCGATAACCCCTCGATCACACGGACATCACAATCGGGTGTACCTAGATGGATCCTCGATACATCTCCTCGGCATAGATACGTGAAAAAGCGGATGCACCGCCTCCCGGATCGGACGGCAGATCCAACTCATAGGCAACCTTGCCTACCTCATGGACAATCTGAAACGGCCCGATGTACCTAGGGTGAAGTTTCCCTTCTTCCCGAATCTCATCACACCGCCATGGGTGACACCTTAGGAAAACCTAATCATGAACCTCGAACTCAAGATGTCGGCGACGATGATCTGCATATGACCATGCCGACTCGAGTTTGTCGATAGCCGCCTCGGATAAGCTTCACTTATCCACCGCCTTTACCAAATCTGGTCCCACCTAGCGCCCTCGCCCAGTGAACCAACCCATAGGCGACCGCACTTCCTCCCATACAAGGCCTGCGCGCGCCATCTGAATCTTTGAGTGGTAGCTATTATTATACGAACTCAACTAGAGGCAATGATCCTCCCAACTACCATGAAGTCAATAACACGGGCTCGCGGCATATCCTCAAGAGTGCGGATAGTGCGCTACTGCTGTCGTGCAATGCGTGGATGAAATGCGATGCTTTCGGGGCTCACTGCGTCCGCAAACCCCTCCGGAAGGACCTCCGAGTTAGCGTAATGGCGGGCCACTGCATGCGATATGATCGAAGTAGGGACTCCATGCGATCGACGATCTCTCGGATGTAAAGTCGGCATAATCCTCGGCCGAAAATGTCGTCCTGACGGGAAGAAAATGGGCTGATTTCACACCGACTTGTCGGCGATAACCCATATAGAATCATGTCTCCTCCGAGTGCGAGGTAATCGCGTGATGAAGTCCATGTTGATTACCTCCCACTTCAGTCGGGATCTCAATAAATCGTGAACAAACCACGGTGCCTGCGGTGCTCTGCCTTCACTTGGACAACACGGGCGAGCTACGAACTCCGCAACGTCCTCTTCAAGCCATCCCACCAATACGGATCTAAGGTCGTGGTACATCTTGATCGACCGGATGGATGAAACGCGCGTGTGTGCTTCCCCAAGAACTGCGCCAAGTCTCGCAACATCCGGAACACAATGCGCCTCAAACCTTAGCACCCCATCGTGCTACCTCAAAAGGACCCTTGCCCTCACGAAGAGTCAGATCACGATGCTCCGAATCAAAGTGGATCCTCGAGCTGTTGCCTCTTCACTCTCGACGCGATGGAAGACTCGGCAACCTCGCCACGAACTCTAACGCTGCTATCGGAATCAATCAAGCGGACACAGGCTCGCTAACCGATGCAAATCACGAACCATGTCCTCCTCTCTAGCCGCACATCCGACAGGCTCCCATCGACCTACGACTAAGAGCATACGCCACAACATTGGCCTTGGGTGGTACAGGATATCAACATCGTAATCCTTAAGCAACTCTAACCACCGTCTCGCTTCGTAAGTTCACTCCTACGGCTGAAGATATACTGAGCTCTTGTGGTGCGTATAAATATCCACGTGAACCCCATACAAATAGGCTCTCCAGATCTTGGCGTGAATCACTGCCGCTAACTCCAATCATGGGTGGGGTAGTTCCTTCCGTGTTTCTTGACGTCGGGATTCATATGCTATAACCCCGCCATGCTGCATCAATACACATCCCAACCCGATGCTGACGCATCACAATACCGCGACATAACCATCTGGACCCTGCGGAAGAGTAAGAAGCGGGGCGATCGTCGGTCTCTCTTTCAAAGAATCGAAACCTCGCCACACCGATCGGCGGAACTTGGTGCCTTACGAGTCGGCCTAGTCGATGGTGCGTAGATAAGCAAACTTCTCCACGAACGCCGATAATAACTCGAGGCCCGAGCTGCGAACCTGCAGCCGGAGTAGTAGGTCTCGCTAAGTCTCGACCGCTTCGATCTTGGCGTATCAACTCGAATGCCATCGGCCAGGTAATATGCTCAAGAAACGCCATCAAGTCAACAAAACTCACATTTGGAAAACTTGGCGTATATCGCTAGTCTGAGAAGCGTCAGCCTGGTCTCAAATGCTCGCATGCTCGCGCTCTGGCGAATAAAACCAAGATATCATCAATGAACACTATCACAAACGCGTGTCGAAAATGGTTTGAACACTCGGTTCATCAAATCCACGAATACCGCGGAGTATTGGTCAACCAAAGACACGACCAGAACTCATAATGCTCGCACCGGGTCCGGAATGCGATCCTAGGGACATCCACCTCTCGACGCGAACGATGATAGCCCAACGCAGATCAATCTTGGAGAAACATTCGCGCCACTGCAGGCCGAACAAATCATCAATCACAGGAAGAAGGGT